>JACEIK010004892.1:0-20353 GCA_018107945.1 Datura stramonium
CAGAAATTATGCACATTCCAAGTATGTTTATATAGGTATGATGTGTTTTGTGTTTAATATTTTAAGAAAATAGGTTCGGAAGTGAACTGGGAAAATTTATGCTTAAAACAACTGAAAGGGTGACTGCCAGGCACTTCACGAGTCGTTGGCAAGATGCATGACTCGTTGCTGAATGCATGGGAAATTAGTGAAGTTTGAAGAACCAGAAACAGTGTACTTGAGGGGTTGAGTGAACGACTCATTACATCTGGTAACGAGTCGTGAAATCAGTCGTGAAGACTGGGAGAGAAATTATTTCCATAGTGGCCAGTGGAGATGACAACAAACTTAATGAGTCGTTAGTTGACTAAACGACTCATTGGCAGATCGCTGGAACCAACCGTAAGGTGCACTGAAATTTTGAAGGAGTTAGACCACGAGGGGCCTAAAGACTCGTTCCCAGGCACAACGAGTCGTTAGGTGACCCATTTCCACAACTGGGTACGATGTTGAGGAAGACTATATTTAGCAAGGCACGACTCATCAGAGGTCCCAACGAATCGTCACCAAGCCCATGGTCATTGACAACCTGGTTTCCAGTTTTAGTTAGGAAAAGTTTTTTCTTGGAACTATAAATACACTGTTTAGGTTTATTTTCGTAGAAAAGTTGATTATTACTTTTTTTTCATGTAGGATATTGGTGTTGTATGATTATTCTTGAGTCAAGAAACAAGGTTTACAATTTTGTTCTTGAATTTGAGGATCAAAAGCAACATTGGAATTTATTTATCTATTTTGGAGTTTTATTCAATTTACTTGGTTTTCTTCTACGATAATTTGTTAGTTGCAATTATGATTTATGTTATATTTTGTGATTGTGATCATATAAGCATGAGTAGATAAACCCATAACTAGGGTCGTGGTAACCAAGATGAATTAACACATATAGATAAAATACTTAGTGATTCTTGAACGGGATTTAATGCATGTATTGTTTTTCCCTTCGTTTTGATTAATTCTTGACGGTTGCAAACGTTAGGACTTGCCTTATTCTTACTTACTGGACCAAGGAGGTAATGAATGGGAAAAGGGATTAACAACGGAGATTTGAGGCTATCAACCCTCATCTAATAGCTTGAACTTGTCTATAACTTGTCTAGGGATAGCTAAACCCATATTAAGGGTAAGGGTCAAGTAAAAGTACACCGTGAAATCCATCTAAGTTGCGTGGTGATAATCATCTAAATAAATGGACCAACAATTTAAGTGAACCTAACATACCAATAGTATCACATGTTGAACACCGGAATACCACTAGTGTATAAGCCCCGTGGTTATGAAGTCTTGGGAACATAATCCTAAATTTCTCTAGTTTTTAATTGAATGCAAATCGAATTTTATCTAAGCATTCAAAAGAGTTTCATTTTTATATATTATTTTATTTCTTTCCCCTTAGGAAATAAGTAACTCTAGTGCAATGTGCTTAATCGCATTAACTTAAGTTCTGACCATTTTCCCTTCGTGGGATCGAACTACTAGTTGCCCTATATTTTACATCGACCGCTTTGTATCTCAATTGTTAGGTGTAATTTTGGCGACATCAAATTTTGGGCGCCTGTGCTTTCTCTCGGGGGAATACGCTAAAGCTTTTGTTAATTGTGTTTGCTTTACCATTTGTTCTTATTTTTTTTATTTTTCTTTTGTTGTTTTGCTGCTTAAATCATCTTAGGCTCAGGCATGCCCGATACTAAGAGCTAAGGAAATCCCTGGGTCCCACCCGATCACGAACTTGAGCAGACGTTAAGAAACCCGAGAAGAATGCCAAATATCCAAGAGCAAGAGACCGTGAACCAAGCAAACAACGAGAATGTTGGTCAAGAACAAGCCTTCTAGTTAGAGAGTCTGTAGTTAGCCAGAGTTGTCAAAGCAACGTCTAGCCGCAGGCAGAGCAAGCTTAGATTAATAATAGAGGTCCAGAATTAGAGACATAAGTATTTTTGACGAGGAGGATGATGACGATATAGACGAAGCTCAAGTGCCACGGAGATATAGTCCCTCCTCCTTTGCCCGTCGGCAAAGCCTGAGCATACAAAGGCAATGATCAAATTACTTAATATGAAGGGAATATTTATGGGCCATGCAACCGATGACATGCCCACGCTACTTATGGCAAACTTGCGGGTATATGTAAGGCATACAAACAAATGTGGGAGTGAGACAGATGTAATTATATCGAGGTTATTTCCTTTCTCACTAGGGAGTGAGGCAACGATGTGGTTGGCCGAGCCGGCCGAATGATTCCATCACTACTTGGGGAGAACTTAAGACAACTTTTTCTTGAAAGGTTCTTCCCACCTTCCCAATGCCAAGTAATGGAAAGATGAAATATATAACATCAGACAACTAAATGCGTGAGGCAATTCACGAGACTCAACCGCGTTATAAACAAAAAGTCAAAAGTGGTGCCAAATCATAGGATTTCGGATGGTACATTGTTGGAGATCTTTTGGCTGGTCTCGAATGCCAACACCAAGGCAATGTCTGATACCGTCTCCGGAGGACCCTTTATGAGCCTATGCATAGGTTATGAGCCGCTAGACAGATCACATAAACCAATCGAGCTTGGCACACTAGAGAGCCGGAGATTCCATTGGTTCTTATACGCCTGGTATGTCCTAAAGAGGAGAAAAAGATGAGGAGATCAAGATATTGATTTAGATAAAGACCACTACGGGTTGCTTGCCAAGCACTTGACGTGAGCCTGAATCCGACAATATAAATTCTTTTGACTTTCGCAAGTGTTCTCAGAAATGACGGACGCGGAAACCTTAGTCCGAGGAAGAAGGTAATTATTTAAACTGGATTGAGTGGCGGGTTTACGAACCAACAACCAAGGGTCTAACCAAGACTCTTGGCGTCAAGGTCAAGGGAACTAAGGTCGAATCCTTTTCCAAGTATAATAATTACAACCTAGGGCCAATACCGAGATAATGGAGACTGAAGAAGCGAGGAGTTCAAAAATGATAGAAGAAGTCTTTATGTTCCCCCAAGAAACCGTGAGCCAGAGTACGCTGGTTAAAGGGTTGAGGACATGCTATCGAAAGTACTCAATCAAAAGGAGACAACAGATGTCCACTTTAAGGAGCTCAACAACATATTTCAGCTTTAAATCAAAAGATGGAGTCACATGCCGTGCGAATGTGCGTATGAGCCGATGTCTATCGTAATGAACGAGGCAGAAGGCACACTTCCCAAAGAACACAGCTCAAAATCCGAAAATGACACTATCAAGATGGCTAAGCATTACAGGAGGGGGAAGGACACAGCTGATCCTCCGAGGCCTGGTTGTAATTAAGGAGTCGAAAAGCCCGTCTTGATGAATGATGATACAGCAAAGTTGATCCTCAAGACTCAACTGCGTTGGAGATTCAGATGTGAAAACCGCTCCAAGTAATGCAAGAGCAAGGAGCCGTCCATGAGAAGGAGAAGGATGCACAACAAAAATTTCATCGATCCCTAGACCTCCTCCTCCTTATCCACATCGCTTGGAAGAAGAAAGCCGAAGATGGGAAGTATCAAAAGTTTATTTCTATTCTTAAGCAAAAACTTGCTCATGAACATCCCATTGGGGCTTGAGGCACTTGAGAAGATGCTCCTGACATGCCAAATTCATGGAAGACCTCACACCAGAAAGGACCGTAAGTTTAAACTCGGCGATAATTTGCACCCTTCCGCCTTGGTGCCATAAATACACGGTCCTAGCTAGAAGAAGGAATACCCAGTGATTTTACCATACCTGCACCATCAGATGCTCTAGAGCTCGCAAGGGCACTTTGTGACTTGGGAGCCAGCATAAATTTGATGCCGCTAGAAGTATTTAAAAAGTTAGGCTTGGGAACCCCACACCGACTACCATGAGGCTACCGATGGCCGATGCAACCGTTAAAAAAGCCAATGGAGATTTTATTTGAGGTTTGTCAAGGTGGACAAATTTATATTCCCAAACAGACTCGTGATTCTAGACGCGAAGTCGATTTCGAGGTCCCTATCATTTTGGGGCGACCATTCCTCGTGCAATGTGTAGGGCCCTAGTAGACGTGGAGGCAATCCATTAAAATTCAAAGCTAAATAAAGAACAGGTCACCTTCAACATTTATCTAATTCATGAAATGCCCAAAGGAATTCATCATAGTCTCAAAGACTGGAGGATAGAGACGAATTACTTAACGAATTTTGAGTAGTCAAATACTTGCGTCATGCAAACACGTTAAATCAGAGTTGCATGGGAGGCAACCCATGGAGGTGTTTTTGGTGAATTTCGAGTAGACAAAAACATCCACATCGTGTCGCTGTTAAATCAAGCGCTTGGGAGGTAACCCAAGTTGTAGATGTAATAAAAATATAGTGTTTACGTTTGTTGATGGGTGCAGGTGATAAAGATGGAAAATTTTAAAGTTGAACCAAAATATGGTACTTCAATTCCGGTGCAAAATGTCACGTAACGAGTCATCGTTGACTTGACGAATCTTTCAATCAAATCAAAGGAAGAGAACTGCAGAAAATAGAGCAACGGTGACGATGCGATTCGTTTCTCCAAGAAATGAATCGTGAGGTCCCCTCCGTCATATACATCGGAGGCCAAAAGTCAGAATCAAAAGAAAAAGGGTGATAAGGACTCACTCAATGAATCGCTGGGGAGACCAAATGATTCGTTAAGGACTCCGTCTTGGAAGCACTAGTCCAAGCACCACGACTATCAGACACAATGAGTCATTGCTTGACTCAAGAACCTGTAAGTTTGTTGAACTCAAGTCAAAGAATGAAGGGTCAAAATGAATCGCTTCATCATGTAACGACTCTTTTAGTCACTATCGTATTTCAATTAATCGACATTCTACTCCGACTCCAAAGTTGGAATTACTAAGATAATTTAACCTAATAATACGAACCTAATTCTTTTACTTTGAAAATTCTCACCTAACTTTTAACCAAGAACCACATTGAATACTTAAAACTCCTCTTCTTCGACCCTCAAACCCATCAAAAACCCTTAAGCCGCACCACCATTCATACGCACACATACTTTGCACTCCCATTCGACTGCCATCATGAGTAGTCTTTCCCATTAAATTGTGAATATTTTTGCATTTAAATAAGAATGTAAGTGACCCATGTTTTACCTGAAATTGCAATGGTCTAATAAAATGTTGTATGTGTTTCGATTTTGCCTCATGATGATAATAAACCCTAGGAAGGTTTAAACAAAGAAATTGTGATTGAATACACTAGGGTTGGTTTGAGAATATGATGATTTGTAAGTTTAGGGAATTAAACTCGTAAATTGTAGATGAAGATGAATGAATGGGTGAACTGAAATTCTGAGCAATGAGCTACATCATGAGTTGTTGGATCACCAAACGACTTTTTGTGTAGCTCGTCCAGTGAAAAAGTGTGAATCACTAAGGTAGTGTACCTAACAACCGACCTAATGACTCGTTGCCTTGCAACGACTGCTAGACCACTCGTCAAGAACACTCAGCCCAACATGAAGAAAATCTAGTTGGGGATAACGAGCGACCTCATTGAAATATTGCCATTGTATAGTTACTCGTTTCAAATCCACTAGGAAACAACTAAAAAAATGATTTTGTTTCATTTCATCTCATGTACTAACAATGTTTCCACAGTACAATGGCTCCAAGAGGTACAATCAAGAAAGGTACGACAAAGAAGAAAACACCCCAGCACAATCAAAACTATCATACCACAAACTGTGGGATGAGCCATCCTCCTCCGAAGATTCAAGTGGCCTGGTGAAGAATATGACATATTAGATGAGCAAGTAGTGAGGAGGTCAACCAGGACTAAGGCTCAACAAACTTCAAACCGGGACAAATACCTAGTCGATGCTCCCACTCCACCGGCAAGGATCCGCCATCCACACCGATGATAATGCCGTGGATGCAACTACATCTCTTTCTCGAGGCCCCCATGCTCGGCGAAACACGAGATAGTCAAGAGTCACATGCTCAAACAGGGGACTCGATAGATTAACCGACTCAAGACCTCGCACATCAAATAGCAAATCAAGGAATCCATGAGATGGTGTGTTCATGGTATGAGGGCCATATATAACAGAGATATCGTTTCCACGAGAAAGGAAATCTAAATATGGAGATATATGAGGAGCCGAGGCTGATCAATGTATGTAGGTCAGCACTTCCAGATACAAGTTGTGTTCAACAAGTACAGTTCGTGGCTGACCGAGCCATGAGGTAGCTACAGCCCATGCTGCCTGGGAGAGTTCATGCTCATGCCGCTATATCATAACATTTGGCATTAGGGGCTAGGACTAGAAAAAGAGGCCCACCTTAAATCGTGTGTTGGTGTGAGAGACACCCCAGTAGATATATCCGAAAGAGGACAATTTCTAGGATGCTTTGAGGTGGCTGCAGTATCATGCTCCTACAACACCATTATTCACCATAGGATATATGAAGTCAAGAAAGTCAAGACTATAAAGTTGATTAGTCAAGCAAATTAGACAATATACTTGGTTGTCTCTGATCATTGCTACAAGTGGTCCGCTGGTTGAATGGTTGCACGACACAAAGTATCAGATAAAGAAGGCCACACCGAACTTTCAAGCAATTCTTGTGGTCAATGGGTATAAGATGATGGTACTAACAAGTAATGATAACATCCTCTCACCCGACAAGAAGCATTGGTAGCAAGTATAATGGAGAGATATGCCATCAATTTCCGGCAGTACATGGCCGAGGAGATTAGAGAGTGGCCAATCAATGACGGTACTACAATCCCCTTTTCCTATCCGATTTGATGCACCCCCATCGTATCGCGGAAAGGCCACGCTGACCGTAGAATAAGGGTCCGTGAAGATACCATATCGCTGATTTGCGATGACACAAACCCGCAGATTGGTAGAGCAAAGACTCAGCAACA
The DNA here is from genome assembly GCA_018107945.1 of Datura stramonium. Lineage (NCBI taxonomy): Eukaryota > Viridiplantae > Streptophyta > Magnoliopsida > Solanales > Solanaceae > Datura > Datura stramonium. The sequence continues at coordinate 6,943 of JACEIK010004892.1, forward strand.
GATCACTGAGCAATTGTTCGTAGAGGCACTCTGCAAATGGTGATGCACACCGATAGTTCAAGAGGACTGTCACCATTGAGGGCAGAGATAGATGAAGTTTCAGGCTACGTATGCAAGCTGGACACCTCTGCACTCACTGATGTTCGGCCCAAGTCATCATCCACACAGTTAGCTCCTGCACTCGCCGCTTGCTCCTCCATAAGCCACCACATCCGGCCTCCGGGTTAAGCAATTTTGCAGTGAGTTTTGATGATATATGGTACTTGGCTAGCTAAGGCCGAAAAGCGAAGCAATAATACCTGCTCTATGTGTTAAAGCTCCGATGGAGAATGGTAAGGTCATGGGTGTCTAAAGAGTTGGAGGAATTGTCCGGGGCCTGTGGCATGGCCAATTGGACTCTTTCTAGAAGAGAATGGATGTCACTCGCACGCTGGCGGTGGCGCCGAGTTGTCAAAATGGTGCCGAGCTAGAGCCAGAGCCGATAAAGTGACTTGGCCGCGACGACAGTAGCCACAAGAACAACACTAGTAGAAGTTCCCGTGATAGATGATGAGTTTGAAGAAGAGTTACCACCAAGTTTTGATTTTATCATGGAGGAGCTCACTACAGATGATAAGGGAAAGAGGCCTTGTGAGGGAGGTTTCAAAGATGATGCTTCTCCGCTAGCAAAATGAGAGCAGTAACATGGAGAGAGCACTACATCGAGAGAGGAGGCTCGTCTGAGAGCCGAGACTAAGGCAAGCGAGAGCTTGTGGAGAAGGCACGAGCTCAGTTGGATCTAAGAATGCACCCGGCCAAGCCGATAATGTTGGAGATAACATTGAAGCATATCTACACCCTCCACTAACCGTAATGACACCTAGGTTGCACAAGCATGTTCCCTATTTCCCTAGTTTTGTCGATATATATATATCGCGAGGACGACGCATGCTTTTCTGACGGGGGTGGGGAGGGACACCAGGCATGCTTTGCCGAACGTAACCTCGAGCTTTTTCTTGTCAGATATCTTTTCCCTCGGGTTTTCCATATCTAGTAGAACCAACATGTTTAGGGTTTCATATTTTTTGTGTTTTTCTATGTCACTTAAGAAAGTTAGGGTGAAATGAAGGCGCTCAAGAGCTTAAATCGGTTGGATATTTGCTGATTGATAATTGATATCCCTATGAAATTTTTTTATGTGTATGTGAAAGTCGACAAGTATGACCTTGTGAATGCCTGCATGGCATCAAACCGTGAACATGTTTACCATTGTACGATTGTACCTAAACTAACACTAGTACAAGGACAATGTCGTGGACATGTGCCATGTGAGTGAGGATAGATGAATTAGGTTGTGTAATAATCTAGAACTTGTCAATGTAATGCTTCGAGATAGAGGATAAGGAACTAGAAAGGATCATAGGCCGTTGTTGATTTACGAGTCTACTTTAGCCTTAAAAGACCTACCGAAAAGAATAAAAAATTCCTTGATCCAAATGTTTGAGCTTAAATTGACCTTTCTTTTTGTTTACACCAATTCACCTTCCCCTCGCTTTTATTAAAAATGAACCTATTTTGCCTTGGTCTCCTTGGACATGCAGGTGAACCTTAACCTGTAAATCACGTAAGTTGAGGGTGGCTATTATAGGGTGGGATTAAGAAGAGTAAAGGGAATGAAAATTGGGAAATAGAAAAAAGGAAAGAGTCAAGGCAAAAGATGCATAATGAAAAGAAAGAAATAAAAAATTTTGTTGTCAAAGTGCAAGAAAAGAAAAGAAAAATGTGACATCAATGAAAGCTCGAATAAAGAGAAACCAGACGGCTTGTTGCAAATGCAAAGAAAAGAAGAAACAATAAAGGAAAAAGGGAGAAAATAGAAAAAAGGTGAAAAGTGGAGACAAGAGGTGTGTAGTGTCAAGGAGGGTCAGCCACACCATATGTAACATACACTGCCCGAACCTACTTTTTACAAGCCTAAAGTCCTATAGTGATCTTGTGGGTTACTTGTCTAAAATTGAGGTTGAAAGTAAAGGCAAGCCTTTGGTTTTGCAAGTGCAAGGTGCTCAATTTCTTTGGTGAGAGCGAGAATCTACTTGGGGTCCCAAGAGAAATTTATCGACATAATCATATACACATGTGTGAGTATGAGATTTATTCGAGAAGTAGAGTACTGGGTCACCAAAATTATCCGCAAATTTTCTGGCCGCTGTTATAGATTTATGTGTGTGGTTGCAAGTACAAAGTTGTTTTGCCATGTTTTGATTTCTCTCGTGTCATGGTTGGAAATTTTTGCATATGCATTGTGATTTGAGTTGGATATGATGAGGGAGGAGTTAGAAAATTCGATGGATGTATAAATGTGACCTAGCCACAAGTTTCCTAGAGTTCTTTCGATTGAAGCATCAAAATAGTTTATTTTATTTTATTTTATTTTATATTTTAATTTTTTTTTTCTGAGGACATGAAAAAGTTCTGGGTTGAGTTTGTTGATGTGCCGTGATTTTACTACATTTCGATGCTAAAACCAACAAATTATGCACATTCCGTATGTTTAGTATGATGATGGTTTTGTGTTTAATGTTGGAGGAAAACTGGTTCTAAGTGAATTGGGAAAATTAATGTTGAAAAAACTAAAAGAGTGACCTGCTGCACACTTCACAAAGCCGCTATAAGAAGCACATGCCTCATCGGGCCAAGGCGTGGGCAATTATTGGAGTTTGAAGAAGCAGTAAATGAATTTGTACCCGGGATTCCAGTTAAGGGAATGACTTGTTACATCCGGTAACGAGTCATGAAGTCGCGCTGAAGACCGAGAGAATTATTGCCAAAGTGACCAAGGAGATGACGGCTGCACTTAACGAGTCGTTAGTTGACTGAAACAACCTACGGGCAAATCACCGGAACCAATCGTAAGGTGCACTCGAATATTGAAGGAGTTAGACCACGAGGGGCCTAACAACTCCGTGCCTGTGCACAACGAAATGTTAGGTGACCCATTGCCACAATTGGGTTCAATGCTGAGGATGACTGATTTAAGCAAAGAATGACTCGTCAAAGGTCTTAACGAATCGTTACCACAGCCCGTGGTCACCGATGACTTGGTTTCAGCTTTAGTTAGGAAAAGGTTTTCGAACTATAAATACACTATTTAGGTTAATTTTAATATTTGAACTTGATTATTACTTTTTTTCACGTAGGATTTTGGTGTTGTACAGTTGTTCTCGAGTCAAGAAACAAGGTTTACAATTTTGTTCTTGAATTTGAGGATCAAAAGCAACATTGAAATTTATTCATCAATTTTGGAGTTTTATTCAATTTACTTGGTTTTCTTCTATGATACTTTCTAAGTTACAATTATAATTTATTTTATATTTTGTGATTGTGATCATACAATCATGAGTAGCTAAACCCATAACTAGGGTTGTGGGAACCAAGATGAATTAACACACATAGGTAAAATATTTAGTGATTCTTGAACGGGGTTTAATGCATGTATTGTTTTTCCCTTTGTTTTGATTGATTCTTGACGATTGCAAACGTTAGGGCTTTTCTTATTCTTACTTACAAGAACAAGGAGGTAATGAATGGGAAAAGAGATTAACAACGGAGATTTGAGGCTATCAACCCTCATCTAATAGCTTGAACTTGTCTGGGGATAGCTAAACCCATATAAGGGTAAGGGTCAATTAAAAGTACACTTGTATATGGACCAAGTTGCATGGTGATAATCATCTAAATAGGAGACCAACCATTTAGGTGAACCTAACTTACCGATATTGCATGTTGAACACCGGAATAGATCACTAGTGTATAAGCCTTGTTGTTATGAAGTCTTGGGGAACATAATCATAGTCAAGTCGTTAATTGAATACAAACCGAATTTGTATCTAAGCATTCAGTAGTTTCACTTTTGTTTATTGTTTTATTTCTTTCCCCATGAGGAAATAAGTAACTCGATAGTAACAGTTATTTGCATTAACTCAAAATTCTTTCCATATTCCCTATGGGATCGACCTCAACCTCTAGTTCGGTTCTATATTTGATATCGATCGCTTTATATCTCAATTGCGAGGTGTAATTTGGGCGACATCATACAATGCTAGTCAAGTCTTCTTGGCTCGTAACGAGAGACCTCATGATTCGTCACTGGTGACCACAACTCACGGTCACCACTTGTTATGTACAATGCCTCTAATTCTTACCTTGCTTCATCCTGCTTCTCACGACCCTCCCCACGAATTTTGGTGACTGACCACGACTCGTGGGGTCCTTCCGTTAGGTACACTGCCCTCTTCCTTCTCTTTTCTTACTCACCCTACCCCATGGCTGACCTAACGAGTCATGGGGCTTTACCACGACTCGTGGTAACATCCATGGGGATCCCATTTATAAAATTTCAAATTCATCGCCTAGGCCTCCCCACGAGCAAATCACGACTTGTGGGCTACTCTCATGGATCACCTCACGACCCGTCCTGATGCCTGGTGCCAAATTTTAACTGTTCTCCATTTCAACTCCCGAGTCTAATATTTGGGCTTCCGGGGTATAACAGCTCAAAATGTAGATCACGGGCTCAAAATTAATTTGTGGGCTCAAAACATAAATTGCTGGCTCAAATATAAATTACGGGCTCAAATATAAATAACGGCCTCAAATGCAATCACGAGCTCAAAATACAAATCACAAGTTCAAAAAACACAAATCACGGGCTCAAAACATAAATCACAGGCTCAAAATTAATTCACGGGCTCAAAATATAAATCACAGGCTCAAAAATATAAATCATGGGCTCAATTGTTCATTTTTAGGGCAGAGTAACCCAATTGCCCTATTTTAGGGTGGACTAGCCAATTATCCAATTGTAGGGTGGACAAACCCCACAGTAATTGAATAATAGTAGCAAAATGTTACCTAAAAGTAGCATTATACGAACCTGATTGAATAACATTATAGTAAAATAATATGGGTTTTATTGAGTAATGTCATGATAGTGGCATAATAACACGATAACAACTTGATAGTAGCATAATACGAGCCTGATTGAATACTAGTAGTAAGATAGTTGCGCAATAACACGATAGCAGCTTGATGGTAGCATAATACGAGTCTGATTGAATGACATAATAGTAGCATGAACAGTGCCTAATTGAATAATAGTAGCAAAATAGTGACACGATAGGGGCTTGACAATAGCATAATACAGTCCTGTGAAATAACATAATAGCAATATGGTATGACATAATAATAACTGGAATATGGCGGCCTGATAACACAATAGTGGCATAGTAATAACTTAAATAATCATCTAAAAGTATCACAATAGGGGTCTGACATAAAAATATTGTGATATGCGCTTAAAATTGAGAGAGCAAATCATTGATCGTTTTCCATTATTAGAATATCTTTGGCATTGTGTCTATCATTCTTGCGGTCACATAAATATTGAAAGTTTTTAAAGGGCAAGGTTGATGATACGTACCTTTGCTTGTCCTTTATTTCTTGTTGTGGTTTCGGCCTCTAAGGGCTTTACAATTCGTCTTGGTGAAAATTTTAAGGAATCCTAAAAAATTTCTGCCCTAGTTCAAAACGCCAAAATGCTCGCACATCTCTTTATTGCCTGCTTGTGGAATTTTTAAGGAAACTTTAAAATTTTTTCCCCAGTTTGACTGTTGTATTCCTGCTTCACTTAAAGAAGATTGTCAGTTCAAAAGTAAATGGTTGTCTTACTTTTGAACATCAAGATCCAATTTTGAATTCACATTTTCCATTTAAGGGATGAACAAACTGTCGTGAATTTCATAGTTGGATGTAAGCAAGATATAAGATTTGGCTATGGGAAGAAAGAGAATTTTAGTCGATTGAGACCGAACCCAATAGTGGATTGCCTATGTATCCAAAAGGAAATCAGGTCAAACATAGTTTATGAGTAAAAAGAAATGAATAAAGATGGAAAAGCTATAAAGTCGGGGAATGGGGAATAAAGGCACTCTGCTCATGACGATGTCGTCTTTGTTAGTTCGTTTTACACTTTCTTGTTGAATGTCACGAAACTATTATTGTCGGATCACTTTGAATAATGATTGCTCCAATAGTGATGTAGTTGTAGTTCATTGATCCTTCATGTACTGTTATCTTTCTCTTCTCAATCAAATCTTGAATCTTGTATCTCAATGTTAGTATCATGGCCTTGAATATTTGAATGATATGTGCATCTCTTGGATGAACCAAAATTTGGGATCCATCCTCCCGTTGGTTTAAAGTTTGGGCCCTCAACCTTTCAAATATGGTCATCAAACGTTCAATTAGAGGGGTAAATGTGCTAGACCTTACTTCTTTTGATTGATTGGATTGCATCGGATGATCCTGGTATCGAAAATCATGTTGGTTGAAATAAAGTGGTGTCTGATAAACTTGGTGTTCAGAAATTTGCACATTGCAAGAGTCAAAGATGACATGTACTTGTTAACTATCTTGATGGTATTGTGGTGGAGATATATTGTTTGAGATACCTTCTTCCCTTTTCTTCAAAGGACTTTTTGGTGCTTGAGAACTTTTTTGCATTGTGGCTATATCGATAATTCTCTCCTGTTCGAATGCCATATTCCAATTCTTTTCCAATCTGAATTAGACTTGTGAAGCTATGAATGATTGTGAAATACAAGTATTTATGGTATATACTATCTAGTGACTTGATTAAAAATTGGACTAATTCCTCTTCAGATAGTGAATAATGTATCTTAGAAGCTTCCCTCCTCCATCATTCACAAATTCCTTGAAAGACTCGTGAGTCATTTTTATTACTTCGAGAAAATATAGAAATGTCGCATCAACCTTGGTTTTAAACTTGTATTTCTCCACATATTCTCTAGCCATATCCTCCCATGTATGCCAATTGTCAAAATCTTGCTTTACATACCAAGTGAATGCTATTCCTGATAGACTCTGCATAAATAATCTCATTAAAAGAGCTTCATCATGCCCAGTTCCAACTAATCTGCTGCAAAAGTCCTTCAGATGTTTGATTGGGTCTCCATGCCCATCAAAGATGTTGATGTTATACCCCGACAGCTCAAAGATCGGACCCAAGAGTTGAAACATGGAAAAGTGGAAATTGTTATTGCAGTCTCAGGATGAGTCATCTCACGACTCGTGAGGACAGCCCACGAGTCGCCAGGTGACTCGTAGGAAACGAAACATAGTTGGGAAAAGGAAAGATGGGTAATGTACCTGACGGGGGTCCCCACTAGTCATTGTCAGCCTTAACGATTCGTGGGGTGAGTCGTTGGCAGGCTTGGAGTCCAAAGTTTGGAAATGAGATAATGTACTTAATGAGTGGTGACCATGAGTCGTGGTCACTCCTAACGAGTCGTGAAGTGACCCATTACGAGTCTAGGAGATAAGATAAGGTAGTACACTTGACGATTGATATAACGAGTCGTGCCCTCTAGAAATGAGTCATCAGGTCATCCGTTAGGACCACCTGGCAGTTATTTTCTACAAAATTAGTAAGGGTATTTTCGTAATTCCTAAGTTCCTAAAGCCTAAACTACGTCGTTTTAGCCTATGAAAGGTGGGTTTTAGAAGGAGAAAACTATCCTAAGTGTCAATTCATGCATGCAAGAGAATAGAAGAGTGATAGAGAGGTGAGCAAAGGGTGATTGTGAAAAGAGATTGTTGATGTGTAATGTGAGTAGTTGTTAGTATAAGGCTTGTGGTGAAGGTTAGAAGTGAAAGAGGAGTTAAGAATTAGTAATTCATCCTAACCTGAAGTAAGATTCGGGAGCCTTAGGACGATGACTTTAAGCTAAGGGGGAGGTAGTGTATATGTGAAATAAGTTAGATCTTGAGAATGCTCATAATAAGTACCAGCTCTAGTAGTTGGATGATGTCGATCCCTTCGGGGTATAGATAATTTCTTTAGTAATTTCAATTGAAGTTAAAGTGGTGTGGATTCCTATGTGCAGACTTCCGAGGTTTAGAAGTAACCGTTTCAGTTAGCAGTGCCAGTCTTGTCCTATGAGTCCTTATTGCTTATCTTCATGTTATGAATCAGTTATGTGTGTTAATCCATGTTTTCTTATGTGTTCGGATAGAACTCAGTCTTTGGAGGTTGTTTGTTAACTCAGTAGAGTCAGATTATCTCATGTACGTGCTCAGTCCTAGATGTCGGGGATGACTCGTGCTTATGAAATACTTACTCTCAGTTAGATTAGATATTGTGAATCCTTACTTAGTATCGAAACGAGATTTGAGAATGAAGGTTTAGTCTGTGTTAGTTCTATGCTAGATAAAAAGGGGAAATAATTTTCTTCTGGTGTTTTGTCTAGTTCTATGCTGGTTTCCAGTTCTTCGGCCTCCCTTGAGTCATGCTATGCATGTTAGGTGTGAATATTCAGAGTTGGTGTACCAGGTTGGTCCGGAGTCAGATACTCCATTGGTGTTTAGCTGTGATTGATTGGTATTAGGATATCGACTTCGTCTCTATCTTTTCGGTATGTTCAACAAACATTCGAGGACAAATGTTCCCAAGGAGGAGATATTATAACACCCCAAAAGTTCCCAAGATTAAAATTCAGGATTTGGAATGAGCTTAGCAGAAATATCTGCAACATTGCCTCAGTACGACTCAAGGTACAAGTCATAGGTCGACTGTACGGGTCGTAGGAAGACCCGTGGTTCAGATCAGATAAGTCATTTTCCCAACCACGAGTCCCCACCACAAGCCGTAGTATGTGGATACGACCTGTGGCCAGAAGTCGTGACGAGTCTTCCAGGTTAACATGTGGATGATTGTATGGGTGATGGTACGACTCGTAGGACAGAGTTACGGGTCATGGTACGAATTGTAGGTTGTTGCAACGATGAGGAGTTGTGGCTATGTCGTAATTGGTGAGGGTGGATGATGGAACAACTGTCAGTACGACTCGTAGAAGGTCACTACAAATCGTGGTGAGCGAGTCGTGGCCAGATTTAGAGGATTTGAGAAGTGGTGACTACAAGAGTTGACCACGAGTTGTTACATCAAGGGACTACTCATGGCATGAGTCGTGGTCGGGGGCAGAGAAGTTTTTCAAGGTTTTTCATTAATGGCATTTTCGTAATTCGTAAGCCCTAGATTCCTAAACTACGTCGTTTTAGGTTCTACCTTGCACGATTTTAAGGGTCTTTCATGCCTAAACCCCCATTCTCTCAACTCTCCTTCTTCCTCCTCTCGTCTCCATATTTTAGGCTTTCATTAAGGTGTTCTTGGAGCTTCAAGGAATATTTTGGAGTGGGATTTTCATCTACCAGGTATGTGGGACTTCAACAAGGATATTCTTCCATCCTTATGCCCCAAAATATTTTCAATAAGAATCCGATTTAATTTTACTTAGAATATCATGATCTAGGGTTTGAATAATGGGTAAATTCTTCTTCATTCTTTTTCTTAAATGCAAATATTTACTGCAATTATGGAATTTATTTGGGATATTAATTTGATGGGTTGTTAGGAATATGGATCATATGTTGGGAATGCATGAGGATAACATGTTGTTCATAAATTGGCTTGAGTAATCAATGGGTGTTGCTTATTGTTCAATTAATTTTCATAGCCATGCATGAATATGAAGAAATTGCAAAAATATAGGTTGAGTATGTATGGGTGTAGTATGTTCTTCCTAACTCAATTTAAGTGTTGAATGGGATTTGTTCATTTCTCCTTCGATTTCCGTAGAAATTCATGATTATGATGGAAGTGTGGGAATATTGCATAATTAACCCTAACGACTTGATTATGATATTGATGACCATGTTTGATTGAGTAGTAGCTGTGGGCTTGAGTAATTGAAGTAAATTATGTGCCATCACCATTTTCTAGATTTAATTGATTGGGAATGACAAGATTGCATCTCCATTGTGGAACTACGAAGCTTGGGTGGATTCTATATTGTTTTTCTTTACTAAAATTGTTTTTATAAAAATCTCGGAATCTAAAATGCCCGTGGCTAAAGAGTTCACAAAGGAGTGATTATGACAAGTGTGTAGAATGTTGCAGACCTAAATAAACGAAGTCATGTATCTTGATAGAGTATGAGTTGTATTTTATAAACCATGTATGATCTCATATTACATGTTGAATTAGATGAACTTGGAATTTGGAATGTCATGATAGCATATGCATAATGTGACCCTGTAGAATGCTCGTTAGCGTAAGATGCTTGAGATAGCTATTGATTGGACTCCACGATGAGGTGAATTAGGATGATAACACATGAAAATGATATTTCACATATTGGGCTTGATGTTATTAGAAGGTAGCCCCCATTCTGTTGATGAGAATGTTGTATGATGAAAAATCAGTAATGTCCTTATCTCTGATTAGCTATTGCAATTTAGATTACCACTAGTCAGTCGGGATTCTCACTAGCAAGAATGTTTCCCTAGTCAGTCGGGATTCTCGTTAGCAAGAATGTTTCCCTAGTCAGTCGGGATTCTCGTTAGCAAGAATGTTTCCCTAGTCAGTCGGGATTCTTGTTAGCAAGAATGTTTTCCTAGTCAGTCAGGATTCTCGTTAGCAAGAGTATTTCCCTAGTCAGTCGGGATTCTCGTTAGCAAGAATGTTTCCCTAGTCTGTCGGGACTCACATCCCTAGCTACAAACCATGCATGTTTCTCCTCCTTTAGTCGGGAATAACATCCCTGACTAGTTAGTGACTCGGTATATCAGAGCCTTCGCTCCCGTAAACAGTCAGGGACCCTCATGATATCAGTCACAACATTGCATCTCTGTATTATTATGATTACTACTTTTGTGCATCATTGAACTTATAATAATGCATGTCCTTATAATATGATTATGTTTATATCAATATTTGGATCTCATACCAGGTTGTTGTATCTCATTTCGGCTACGTTACTGATCCAGTGATATATTGTACTCTCGGCTTGTCTACTTATACTTATGAGCTATTTATTTACATTCCTGCATGCCTAGTACATTCCAAGTACTGACCGCACGCCTCTTGTTCTATACCATTTTATGATATAGATTCATGTCTCCAGGTCCAGATGCGTGACTAAATATGCTTCTTTCTCTTCCAGCTGCTAGCGGTGAGTCCTCATCTTCCGAGGATGTGGTTTATATTCTTATTTTATCATGTTTTCAGTTTCCAGACTTTCGTAGTTAGCTAGGGGCTTGTCCTAGCAACTCATCAGTTTGTTAGAAGACTTTTAGACTTATGTGGACAGATTCAGCGTTGTATTTAAGTATTGATAAATTGTCTTTATGGGTCATATTAGACTTTTATTATTCCTTTCGCTGGTTCATGATGTTAGATGTTTCTTATGTTAGCTGCATGTGATGATTACGCCACGGGTCAACTTGGAGCCTCTCGGGGTTCCTTTTCCCGTGTCTACATTTTGTGTCTACTCTCACGTCGTGGCAATAGTGAAAGGTGGGTGATATGTTGGAGTATAGTTTGATGTTGGAATGATTTCTGGGGGTTGATACCATACAAACTAAGGAAGAGGCCTTTGTGATATTCTACCACTGCTTATCAACTTTTGTATATCTTCCCTAAGTGGCGGCACTCATTCGTATCATGAACTTGCATGCCTGAATGGAAAGCGCAATGTTTACCTTGGTCAAAGTCCTTGTTATCACGCCCCGAGTCTATACCCTGGACGAGACAAGATACTTGGAGTCACAAGTAACCCTTAGCCAACCCATGGTCTATCATAACACTGATACTCTAAGTAATATCATAGCGGAAGATTTAAAAATAATAAAATAAAATATTTATGAAGAAGAACTAAATCATAATGTTTTAATACAACTGAAACAAAACTGAAAATACAAATCTATGTCTATGTCTGAAATCCATCTATCTGATGAGTTATTGGGACAAGCCCTTAGCTAACTCTAAGTCTAATTAAAATAAATATAACTAAAGAGAAATAATCATCGTTCTCAAAAGATGAGGACTCACCACTAGGGTAGCTAAGAACTCCTGGACTAAATCTGCTAACGGTGCTGAGACATAGAACCTGCAACTGTATCATAAAATGATACAACATAGAAGGTATGCGTCAGTACTTTGAATGTACTGAGTAAGTAGGAGAAACCATGACATGAAGAATAAAATAATTAAACTGTAAAGACATGCAATGACCAACTGAAGTTCTAAAAACTGCAATATACTAAGATGGTCAAAATGACCCTGTCTGGTGGTCAAAGACATGCCCTAAATCTGAGATACTAATTTGAACTACTATACTGAACTAATCTAAACTAAATAATCTGAAACTGGTCTGAGCCAAGCTAACTGAGGTTGAACTGACTAGTGGGAGTGTCTATAACCGACATATAACCACGTGAGCTAGACGTGGAGTCCGATGTATACACCTCATCGGTAGGACCCAATACACCTTTTCAAAGTATAAAGGCATAAACAGGGTGATAACAAGTCTGGGGCTATAAGGCCAATAAAAATAACCTATGGTGGCAACATAGTTCTAGGAACCTGGGAGCGCTAGAACTCCGGTCTGCTCGGTGCTAAGTCCTACTCCCACTGGATAGTCCTAGACTGGCTACTAAGCTGATAGCTCGAAACTGGGGACCAATACTAAGCCGGGAATACCTATTTGTAAGTACCTTGAGAGTCTTATCAGACTGGATTCTGTCACTGGTGTTCTAAGATTGGCCAGAGTTGCTTATCTGAAAGCGTCGTAACCATCTAAAGAAAAAATTGAAATCTAAAGCTGGGGTTCTAAGACTGGTCAGAGCTGCTTATCTAGAAATGTTATAACCATTTATAGAACCACTAAAATATTATAACTGAGTCTAATACTGATAACTTGGAGGCACCACTGATACCTTAAGAATTAACTGTAGTCAAACTGATCAGCTGACATTTCTAGACAACACTGAATGTAATAATCTAACTGAGACTGGACATGTATATATCTGACTAAAATTTCCACATGCACTAACCATATGGGGATCTCAAACTAATAGAATCAACCTACAGGGAAACTAGTCCAACACACAGGATTTTAAATTCTACTGAACTGGGAACTATGGCTAAATCATTCTAAAAGATAAAATTCTCATAAATTTCTAAAAATAGGGAATAATAAAGCAGTTAAAAATTATGAGAAATAATCCACTTGAAAACTCAAAGAAATTAGTTTGACAAATTTCTACATTTCAAATCCACAAGCTGAACTAATATAGAAAATAGAGAAGATTTTGGGGACACAAGGGAAGAACTAGTCTCTTGTTGCATTCCCACATACCAGGATAAGAAATTCATGAAGAAGAAAGCTTGAATTTCTGCAACTGATGAGGAACCCTAGTTCTTGCTCGAGAGGAAGAGTCTGAGTTTATATGATCAATATTCTGAGAGTTTACATAGAGAATGAGGGGGAAAACCATTCAATCACTCTAATAT
>JACEIK010004893.1:1367-29255 GCA_018107945.1 Datura stramonium
ATATATATATTCTTTAAAGTAGGTTTGACCAAATGTTTAGTTATGATTATCAGATTTCAGCTTTGGGTCATTCTATTCAGTTATGATGTTATGTTACATTCAAATCATGATTTTATAAAATAGCATGCAAGCCCTACTCTGAAATTCTTACCTTGATTATGTTTTATATCATGAATGTTTTAAATGATTTTACTTATTTATGCGGTTTTACTTACCTTGCATACTCGGCACATTCCACGTACTGACCGCATACTCTATGCCGTATCATTTTACGATACAGGCTCCGATCTTCATACTCATCCCCACCATTAGCCAGTTTCGGAGTTAGCATCCTGCTTAGTGGTGAGTCCTCATCTCCCAAGGACCATTTGCTATCAGATATCTTTGTACTTTCCGTTTTCATACTTGTTGGGTTAGTTGGGGTTGTTGTCCCATCAACCCATCAGTTATGTAGAGGCTTTCAGACTTTATGTAGAAATCAGCTCTTCATGTATTATGTGAATTCCAATTTGATTTTATGATATTCTTAGACTTCTACTATAACTATTATGTTCAGTCTTCCACTTAAATTGAATGATTTATATGTTTGTTCATGCCATGGGTCGACTTGGAGTCTCTCGGAGTTCCTTGTCTCGTGTCTGGATCCGGGGTAGTGACACTAAGGGATCCTCGCCAGTTGACAGAGTCTCTATTACGCTACTAGGTTCATGAATGATATCACGCCTTCATCATTCATTGCCCTGCAAGGCCTTAAACGACTCTGCCAACTTGAGTGATATAGTTTGGAATCATGTGCTTATTCGTAATGGTGTCGGTTCTAAAAATCTCTTATTGTTTCATATGTTCCACGTTTCATCATGTTCATGTTTCATGATATTATAACTTATAGTATTTTTGAACCATTAAACAATTTATGAAATTTATTATTATGAAAACCTTGAGTTATTATACTTCAGATTATGATAACAACTCATGTTTTATGACTTTATCACGATCATGATTTTTAGCATTTTTTTCTTACTTTCATGTTTTACTTGTCCTCTATGCTCAGTATATTCAAGGTACTAATCTCATAATTTTGTGCTATATCATCTTATGATATTGGTTTAGGTTTCAGTCTTAGCCCATCGCTAGATTTTCTTTCCTATCAGATTCAGCTCTGTGTTGGTAGGTCCTCATCACCCGAAGGCGTCAGTTTGTCTTATGTGTATTTTCATTAATTTCAGCTACAGACTTAGTAGATCTAGTTGGGGTCTTTTTCCATCAACTTATCTCATGATTAGAGGCTCTTCAGACTATGATGTATAGGTATTTAGCAACTTGACCTATTGTCCTAGTCTGTACGTTTTATGATATCCCAAACTTCTGCTGATACCTTATCTTGTTTTTGCTTAGTGTATACTTATAATTATGTTATGAATGTAGCATGGGTTAGCTTGGAGCCATTTATGGTTTTAGGTCCCGTGTTATATCCGAGTTCTATGCTCGGGTAGCGACAAACTTTTTATTAGAGCATTAGGTTTAGGTATGTCTTAGAGTGTCAGAAAACCATGTTAAGTAGAGTCTTTTTTATGGGTGTGAAATGCACCACACTTACGAGGAAAGGCTATGAGATGTTTTAGGAAACTTCCCTTCTTTCATGTTCTTTATCATGTGATGAAGTCCAACTCTCCTTATTCTTCTAATTCGGGTTATACGCATTTGCCGAAAATGCCTCCCAAAGAGAAAACATAAGAAGAAACGCAATGGCAACTGTAATAGGAACCAGCCATCCTCACCAGGTCTAGTAGACTCTTTCAATGAGCAAGTGACTCATATGGAGTTTAGGGCTTCTCTTCAGATGTTGGGAAAGGCTATGACGGCTCAGGTCAACTAGCAGGCGGTTGCACATGTGAATCCCAATAAGAGTTCTACAGCAGCTAGAGTGTAAGACTTCACCAAGATGAACCCGCATAAATTACACTATTCAAAGGTGGATGAGAAGTTTAAGGAAAGAGAAAAGGAGAATAAGAGAGCAAAAATCAGAAACTTTGAGTTTTCTCATTGGAAGTTAGGTAGTGGAAATTACCCATATTATCAGCAGAGATATTCAACTCTAGTACCTTCTTCGACTAGTGCTCCTTCCAGGCCACAGGTTGACCAAAAAAATAGAGCATCTAGCTCTAAGTCTCAGGGAAATGTTTCTAGCCGCCGCACTTTTCTAGTATGTCCTAAGTGTGGCAAGGATCATCCAGGGGAGTGCTTCCTTTGCAATGAAGGTTGCTATGGTGGTGGTCAACTAGGCCATCGGTTGAGAGTTTGCCCTTACGTATGGTTAACTATTTCAACTACTTGCCCATCCTTGTAGGGTTCCTCTTTTAGTGTAGGTGGTAGACTATCACGACCCGAACTTAGGCCTAGATAGAGACACGGGATATAGAACCCCGAGAGACTCCAAGTCAACCCATGACATGAATATAGAAGTTAAGAGCATACAAAAAGCAAAAAATGATAAAATAAAACATGCTTAAGCAAAAGTCTGCATACATACAATCTAAAATAGAGTCATCAATGAAGTTGATTTTTGCATAATATCTGAAAAGCCTTTAACATAACTGATGAGCTGATGGGACAACATCCCCAACTAGCTAGATAGAGCCTGTAACTGAAAGAGCATAAAAATGGATAGCTGAATGTCCTCGAAGGATGAGGACTCACCAACACCACTAGACAGGCCTGAGGGGAAAGAATGACCAGTGATGCGGCTTAGATTGATCCCTCGGACCCGAATCATGAAACGATACAACATAGAGTATGTGGTCAGTACTTAGAATGTACTGAGTATGCAAGGTAAGTAAAAACAGATAGTTAAATTACATAAGAGTGCATAAGAGTAGGACAACATGATCATGAGTAAATATCATTGTGTAAACATATGGGCTCAAGGTTTTCAAACAATTCGTAATCCAATTAATCATAGTCATAAGAGTAAACTTTGTAAAACATAACTTGATCCAAAGTAACATAAACATAACAATGCGTAATTGATGAAGTACAATGGGAGGACTCATCTTGACCGATACTATCATGATAGAGCTTACATGATGTCCCATTATTTTGCCCAAGTGGTCAAGACAACCCCCAGATTTCCAAGCAAGGCGACGTGCAGTATGGTGATATCACAGGGATCTAATAATAAATATATATACCTACGGTGACATGTAGTTCTGAGACCACGGGGTTTACCTAAATGTCGGGTCAACTCGATGCTAGACACTGCTCCCAAAAACATGCACACGAGGGCTCATAAAGTAATCGTGAAATCATTCATGAAGTTCATGACCAAATAAATGATAACATAATGGATCCCACTTGAAATACATGATTAGCCATGAAAAGGGACTATGAGTTGGCCAAGAGTCATAAATCCATAAATCACGAAAAACATGATTACTTGTAAATATATATATACTGGATATTCGTAAATCCATGAAGAGTACTTGAAGGGAAATCATAACATGAATCATAAATCATAATTTAGACTTAGTAAGATCAAAATCATAATAGGATTATAACTTGACTTTTCCTAATACTCACATAATTGGGCATAATTAAATTAAAATTTGAAACTATGAATTAATAATCTAAATGAATATAAAATCTTCCCATAGATCTTAAAACATGATTCGATACATGAAGGAAATTGATCCATAGATAGATCATAGAGAATTTCACAAAAATTGGACTAAACCCCAATATATCATGAACTTGAATTTAGAATTGAAATCTATGGAATTGAGAAGAATTTTGAGCATGAGAGTGAAAGGAACTCTCATTCATAGCCTCACATACCTGGATAAAATCTGTTTTACGCTCCTTCTTGAAAGCCCAAAGGAAATTGGAGAAAAATTGGGGAATTCTTCAAGCTTGATCTCCAAGGAAGAACTCTAAATTTACATGCATGAAATAGTAAGTCTTATGATAGGTTTAACTCTCTTAAAACCCTTCTAACTGAGCTTAAAACGACGTAGTTTAGGACCTTAGAGCTTAAGACTTACGAAAATATCCTTAATGAGAAGTCTGGAAATTTTGCACTATTAGAGACCACAATTGATACCACGGGTAGTCCTTCGATACCATGACCCGTGGTATCCTTCCGTTACTTCCTCCATCATTTCTTAAATCCTCATGTCCTGGCACCACAACTCGACATAACGGTCGTTACTAGACCCCATGATCTGTTACCTCCTCCCGTTACTACCACTGATGAGACCTACATCTGGACTTCCCATGAGTCATACCATGAGTCGTACCTTCATCTAACAAGCCGTGGATTCCGTCCGTCACTTCGACTAGAAGAATTTCCTACTCTTTTCCATGAGAACTTACAAAGACTCGTTGTTCCTCACAACAAGTTGTACTATGAATCATACCATCCAACTCTGGCACCCTGGTGACAACCTATGACTCATAACATCGGTCAGCGAGTCGTTCCATGGATAATTGTTCCTGGATCTGCCGACCACACTCTCACCATGATAGGGACCAACGGTCCATGGGAGCTTCCAAAGACTCGTCGAACGGGTCGTCTTGTGACATTTTTTTCCATGTTTTCTACTGAACACCCTTTAACTCCCGAGACTAACCTTAGGCACTTCGGGGGTATTACAATATCTCCTTATTGGGAACATTCATCCTCAAATATGAATGAACATACTGAAAAGCTGAGGAAAGCAACTGATATCTCACATACTAAACATCTAATGCTTAAAACTGACGTGGTGACTGACTCCGAACTGGAATACATGAATCACACATACATACACTAACATGAAGGAAATTGGGACAAAAGAACTAAACATGAAACTAAATAAAATACTAAGGAGGAAATTGATGCCTCAAGCTGGAACTGAGCCGGAAGGAAATAGATGCAGGTATTTAGCCATCATATCTGTTTCGGCTTTCCACGTGGCTCCCTCAACATGCTGATTCTGCCACAAAACCTTTACTGAAGTTACTTCCTTATTTCTTAGATTCTGAATATCACGATAGAGTATTTCCACTGGAACCTCTTTGTAGTTGAGGCTATACTTCACACCTACGCTATCAACTGGAACAAACAAAGCTGGATCACCCATAAACTTCTTCAAAACGACACATGAAACATCGGATGCACTGAAGCTAATTCTAAGGGAAACTCCAACTAATACACTACCTTACCAACCAATCTCACAATCCGATACGGGGCAACATAACGGTACTAAGTTTCCCCTTCTTTCCGAATCTCATCACTCCCTTCAAGGGAGGTACCTTCAGAAACACCCAATCATCAACTTCAAACTCAAGTTCTCTCCTCCTCACATCCACGTAGGACTTTTGGCTACTTTGGGCTATTTTCAATCTTTCCCTTATAAGCTGAACTTTATCCATAGCCTCATGAACCGAGTCTGGTCCTATCAACCTACTTCATCGACATAGAACCAACCAAATGGCAATCTACATCTCCACCCATAAAGAGCCTCAAATGGAGCCATCTGAATGCTAAAATGGTAGTTGTTGTTATATCAAAATTCAATGAGTGGAAAATGACCATCCCAACTACCCTTGAAATCAATCACACGCCCTCAACATATCCTCCAGATTCTGAATGGTCCATTTAGCCTTACCATCTATTTTCAGGTGAAATGTTGTGCTACTCTTGACCTGAGTACAAAGCCTCTCTTGAACGATCTCCAAAATTGGCAGGTAAAATGAGTACCTCTATCTGATATGATGGACAAAGGCACTCCATGCAACCGAACTAACTCTCGAATATACAATTTAGCATAACCTCAGATGAATCGGTAGTTCTGACCGGTAGAAAATGAGCTACTTTAGGCAACCTATCTACACCCACCCAAATAGAGTCATACTGTCGATAAGTACGAGGCAACCTTGTAATGAAGTCTATATCGATTTCCTCCCACTTCCAAGTAGGGATACTAATGTCTTGAACTACAACTTCGGGTCTTTGATGCTCAACCTTCACCTGTTAACAACTGGAACACTTAGCCATAAACATCGCTATGCCCCTTTTCATTCCATACCACTAGTAAACATCCCATAGGTCAAAGTACTATCACGACCCCAACATAGGCCCGGATTGGGACACGGGACAAGAAACCTCGAGATGTTCTAAGCCGACCCATGGCATGAACATAACTTCTAACTCAATCAATAAAAGCAGAAGATCAACATAATAAACACGGCAAAAGTCTAAACATAACATAACATTAGAACACATAGAAGAATCTGAAGCTGATTATATACTATGTCTGAAAAGCCTCTAATTCTGATGAGTTGATGGGACAAGACCCCACCTAACTCTCTAAAGCTGAAACTGAAAGTATAAATATAACTAATAAGGAATGGTCCTCAGGAGATGAAGACTCATCACTGAAGATGGATGCTAACTCTAGAAACTGGTTAGTAATGGGGCTGAGTCTAAATATTGTAGCCTGTATCATAAAATGATACAACATAGAGTATGCGGTCAGTACGTGGAATGTACCTAGTATGAAAGGTAAGTAAAACCTCTTAGTAAATAAAATAATTAAAACTTGTATAATATAAAACATAATAAAGATAAGAATCTAAAAGTAGGAATTGCATGCTATTTTCTAAAATCTTGATCTAAACATAACTGAACATCATAACTAAATCGAATGACCCAAAGATGAAATATGATAATTATAGGTAAAATTGAACATTGGGTCAAACCTGCCTTAGAACATTTATATATATATATCATGAATAATAAACATGCATAACTAAAATCATGAGGAACAATGGGAGACTCGTCATGTAACCGACATTACCACGATAGAGCTTACGTGGTCTCGACTATCACACTCAAGTGGGCAGAGCCGTGTAAAGCCTTGCCAGGGCTAAAGACGCTACCATGATATCGATATCAAGATGAAGGCCCCTTGGGGTAGGCCATAGCTCAAAAGGAGGTCCCAAATAAACTGATCATACCTATTTTAGCTCATAGTTCTGAGGCATAGGGTTGACTNATATATATAATCTAAAATCATACATGAGTAACCTTGGCTCAAATCATACCACAAGTTGAACATAATTTGGAGTCTTGATTCCAAAACTATGTGATAAGCTAATTCGTGAAATCATAACCATACTTGAACATATGGGCTTTCCCAATACTTAAACATGCTTGAAAATGCTTGAAAACATGATCATAGACATGGGTAACTTGAAAACATGCTTTTCTCATAAATGTCTCAACAGACTTGAACATACATCATAGATCTCAACTTGCATGAACTTCTCATGGATGGGCATCATAATTTATAAAACTTCAAAACATGATTATAATTGAAAAAATTGATAAACTTGCCCAAGAATCATAATTCAATAATAGAAACATGCTTAGATCATACCATGGTAGAAACTTAGGAAATTCATGTATTAGATTAAATCCCCATAGGATCAACATATAGATTTTCATGATTTACAGAGGGATTGGTTGTGGGTCTGAACCAATTCACCCATTCATAACCCTACATACTTGAGAGAATCTGATTCTATAACTCCTGTGATTACCCAAGGAAGAATTGATAAAAACTTGGAAGAAATTAAGCTTGATCACCTCTCTAGACTTCTAAGCTTGCTTGCATGAATAGGAATATCTTAGAATGAACTTACCCTTCTTAAAACTCATTATTCATAACATAAAATGACGTAATTCAGGCCTTAGGATCATAGGAATTACGGAAAAGCCCTTACTAAATTCATAGAGAAAAACTGACTGCTAGTCCCAATGAGGGACTAGATGAGTCGTTAACCATGACCACGACTCGTGGTCTCCTGTCATCCAGTGCACTGCCTATTTTCTTCAGAGGGTCCCTATGAGAGAACTAATGATTCATCATTATCGTGGGATCTCTCGTTACCTTCACTGCTCAAAATTCCCCTTTCTTCAACCAACCTTGACCACGACTGACTCAACGAGTCGTGGGGCTGATAATGACTCGTGGTCATGCCCGTGGTGACCCATATACATAATTTTCCAACTTAAGTCTCCCACCTCACCACCAGTCACTTAAAGACTTGTGGTCATCCAGACGGGACACTGGACGACTCATTCTGTCACCTGGTGTAGAAAATCCTATTTTTCCCATTTTAACTCCCAGGTCTGATCATAGGGCTTTCGAGGTATAACAATATCTCCCCCTTGGAAAAATTCATCCTTAAATATTGAAAATCATACAGAAAAGCAAAGAAATGCAACCATCATACTCAAATATTGATCATATAAGTCGAAAACTAACAGAATGACTGACTCTGATTTCAACTACATGACTAAACTGAATTCATGAATCATACATACGTACGTTTCATGAAAGAAACTAAGGTATATGAGCTGATCATGAAACTGAATAGAGTTTTAGGGTAAAAACTGATACCTCAGGCTAAAACTAAGCTGAAAGGAAATAGATATGGGTATCTAGCCATCACATCATCTTTGGCTTCCCATGTAGCTCCCTCAACATGCTGATTCCTCCATTAAACTTTAACTGAAACTACTTCTTTGCTCCTTAGCTTGCGAACTTGCTGATCCAGTATCTCCACCGGAACATCTTCATAACTAAGGCCGTCCTTTACACCTACACTCTCCTTCAGAAGAACCAGAGGTAGATCACACAAACACTTCTTTAAGAGCGATACATGAAAAAAAGGATGAACGAAAGCTAATTCTGAGGACAACTCCAATTCATATGCAACCTTGCTAGCCCGTTTCACAATCCAGTATGGGCTAACATAACGTGGAGTGAGTTTTCCTTTCTTCCCGAACCTCATCACTCACTTCATGGGAGACACCTTTAGGAACACCCATAATCGATTTCAAACTCAAAGTTCTGTCCTCCTCACATCCACATAGGATATTTGGCGACTCTGAGCTATTGTCAATCTGTCTCTTATGAGTTGAACCTTCTCCATGGCCTCATGGACTGAATCTGGACCTATAATCGCAGCTTCACTAACTTCAAACCAACCAATAGGCGATTTACGTCTTCACCCATACAGAGCCTCAAACGGAGCCATCTGAATGCTGGAATGATAGTTGTTATTATATGCAAACTCAATGAGAGGAAAATGATCATCCCAACTACCCTTGAAGTCAATTACACACGCTCTAAACTTTTCCTTGAGAGTTTAAATAGTTCGCTCCGCTTGACCATCCATTTGCGGGTGAAATGTTGTGCTAAGTTTTACCTGAGTACCAACTCCCTTTTGAAACGATCTCCAAAATTGAAAGGTAAACTGAGTACCTCTGTCTGAGATGATGGACAATGACACTCCATACAACTGAACTAGCTCTCAAATGTATAGTTTGGTATAATCCTCCGCTAAATCAGTGGTTTTGACCAGTAGAAAATGAGCGGCTTTGGTCAACATGTCCACCACCACCCAAATGGAGTCATACTATCGACGAGTGCGAGACAACCCTGTGATGAAGTCCACATTGATATCCTCCCACTACCAAGTAGGAATACTAGTATCTAGAAGCACACCTCCTGGTCGTTGATGCTCAACCTTCACCTGCTAACAATTTGGACACTGGGCCACAAACTCCACTATGTCCTTCTTCATGTCGTTCCACCAATAGACGTCCCGTAGGTCACGGTACATCTTGGTGGCACCTGGATGTATTGAGTATCTAGAACCATGAGCCTCGTGTAATATCCGATCTCTCAAATCATCAACATTCGAAACACACAAGTGACCATGATATCGAAGTACACCATCTCCCCCTTTAGAGAAGACCTCTACCTTCTATTCTGAATGGCTTCCTTCAACTTTACAAAAATAGGGTCCTCGTCTTGTCTAGCTTTTACATCAGTCACCAAGGACGATTATGACTCATTTTGAATAATAACAATGCCATCGGTCGAGTCGACTCCCGACCTTGCAAGTCAATGCACATCCTTCACCAGCTCCTTCCTCCCCTCATCTACATGGGAGACACTCTCCATAGAGAGTCTACTACAATATTGGCCTTACTCGGATAGTAAAGGACACTCATATCATAATTGTTGAGTAGCTCTAACCACCTCCTTTGGCGTAGATTTAGATCCTTCTTGGTAAACACATAGTGTAGGCTCTTGTGGTACGCAAACACATACACATAGACCCCATACAAATAGTGTCTCCAAATCTTCAAGGCGAATACCACCACCGCCAATTCAAGATCATGGGTCGGGTAATTCTTCTCATGAACCTTTAGCTTTCTGGAAGCATATGCTATCACTTTGCCATGATGCATCAACACACAACCAAGACCGGTCCTAGAAGCATCACAATACACCACAAATCCCTTGGTACCCTTAGGTAGGGTTAACACTGGTGCCGAGGTAAGTCAAGTATTCAACTCCTGGAAGCTCCTCTCACAAGCATCCAACCATTGGAATTTCACTTTCTTTTAGGTCAATTTGGTCAATGGCGCTACAATGGATGAAAATCCCTCAACAAATCTCCAATAATACCCAGCTAAGCCAAAGAAGCTCCTGATATCTGAAGGATTCACCGGTCTAGGCCAATTCTTCACCACTTCTATAATTTGAGAGTCCACCTTTATACCCTAACTTGAAACCACATAGCCCAAAAATGCCACTGAGTTCAACTAAGGCTCGCACTTGCTGAATTTAGCATATAATTGGCAATACTTGAGAGTCTATAGCACCACCCTCAAATGAGCGGCATGCTGCGCTTCTCTTCGAGAGTATATCATGATGTAGTCTATAAACACAATCACAAACATATCCAAGTATGGCTTGAACACCCTGTTCATCAAATCGATAAAAGCTGCAGGATCATTCGTTAGTCCAAAAGAAATAATTACAAACTCATAATGACCATACCGCGTCCTGAAAGTTGTCTTCGGGATGTCACTTTCCCGAACCCTGAGCAGATGGTATTCAGATCTGAGGTTTATATTCAAAAAGCACTTAGTACCCTGAAGTTGGTCAAACAAATCATCAATCCTTGGGAGAGGATACCTTTTCTTAGTGGTGACCTTGTTCAATTGCTGAAATTAATACACATATGAAGAGAACCATCTTTCTTTTGGACAAAGAGAACTGGTGCACCCCATGGGGATTTTCTCGGTCTGATGAAACCCTTGTCTAACAGGTCCTTCAAATTCTCCTTCAACTCCTCTAACTCATCTAGGCCATTCTTTAAGGAGGAGTAGATATAGGTTCCATATCGGGAAGAAGGTCAATACCAAAATCAATCTCCCACCCTGGAGGGATTCCCGATAAATAATCTAAGAAGACTTCTGGATACTCACATACTCTCGGAATGGATTGGATATTCGGGGTCTCGGACATAGCATCCTTAACCCTAACTAGATGGTACACGCAACCCTTGAAGATCATCTTTCTGGCCTTAATATAGGAAATGAAACGACCTATAGGCACAACTGAACTACCCTTCCATTCTATGGTTAGCTCAGCCGGAAATTAGAAATCTGTTGCACGGGTTCTACAATTAACTGAGGCATAGCATGAAAATAACCAATCCATGACAAGGATAACATCAAAATTGGTCATTGCTAAATCTACTAGATTTGCTGAGGTGACTTTCTGAAGGATTGTGATCGGGAAATTTCTATACACCCGTCTATCTACAATTGAATCACCCACTGGAGTAGAGACTGAGAAGGGTTCTAACAAGATTTTAGGACTGACTCCTAAACTACTAGCCACATAGGGCGTCATCAAAGACAAGGTAACCCCTAGATCTAACAATGCATATACATCAAGATGGAAAACTTATAACATACCATTGACTACGTCTGGGGAGACCTCCTACTCCTAGCGGGATACTAGGGCATAAAATCTTTTATGGCACTGTTCACGACTTCTACTAGTAGAAGCCCCCTACTTAGCGGGCATGCTGGTAAAGCTTCTGAACTAGAAGTTCATCCTCGACCCCTATCATGGACCTGTTTAACTGCTGGGCAATCTATGAGCATATTTTGGGCTTCCCGCACCTGAAGCAAGCGCCTGTACCCGCCAAAAACTTACCTGTGTGCCTCCAACCACACCTGTCGCAAACTAGGATACTGGAATTTGTGTGCCTGCTGCTCTGGCCTCTAGAGCCTGATGCTTGTCCTCTCTAGTCATGCATAGATCTGTATTGCACCCTCATAGTTGATGATGCCGGGGTTGGCGTTCTCTGGTGGGACTTCTGATGGTGTCCACCACCAGGTCTCTGCTGAGAGAACCCATAACTATTTGTTCTGGCCCTCTTTGCCTCTCTCTCCCTCACATGCACCGCCTCTATCTACTGGGCGTACAAGACTACCCGAGGAGAATCCATATCCTGATGAAGCATTATAGTCCATCAATCCTTGTCTAGATAGTCCGTCACCCTATGAACAAACCTACTCACTCAACCCTCTGATCAACCGCTAACTTTGGGGCATGCTTTGATAGACGAGTGAGCTCTAAGGCATACTCTTGGACTGTCATATTTCCCTTCTTTAGATTCAAGAACTCGGCTGCGTTCAGCTCCCTTATTCCATGAGGGAAGAACTGATCTAGAAAAGCAGCATGAAACTAGTGCCAACTGATAAGGCTTGCTCTGACTACCCTACTATCCTTCCACTGTTTGAAACAAATGTGTGCGACCCCCTTCAACTAATTTGAGGCCAACTCAGCACACTCCTACCCAGTCACCCCCGTAATTTGGGTGATATTCAAAATCTTCTGTGTGAACTAATGTGGATCCTCATCCACCTGCCATCCAACAAACTCGGGAGAGTTCATCCTCAGAAAGTCTCTAACCCTTGACGCCACCGCATTCCCGTTATGAGGGAACATGCGCTACCGCCTGCTGATTCTCCTAGGTGGTCAAGGCCTGTGCTAGCATCTGAATGGCTGCCCTGAATTCAGCGTGCTCAACCTTTTTGGTGCATGGTGCTCATGGGTTGGTGGTGCCTATTGGTGCCTGTCCCCATTACCATCATCCTAGCCATTTTCATTTTGATTTCTTCTTTCGTTAACTCTGCGGGGAGTCATGGTTCTGTAAATGCGAATAGCACAAGTTAGAAGGATGGAGAGACATTTCACTGCACCACATAGATCATGAAAGAAGGAAGCCTTTCCTAACATCTCATAGCCTCTTCTTCATAAGTGTGGCGCGCTTCACACCCATGAAAAAGACCCTACTTAAACGCGCCTTTCAGACACCCTAGGACACTTCAAAACCTATCTATCTGATATCTAGTTTGTCACGACCCGAACATAGGCCCGAATCGGGACTGATAACGTCCAAAATATATCCTTCATGCAAGGAATATACACGACCGAAGTATCAAAACAAGTAACCCGATGGGTGTCGGGGTCGAATCCCATAAGGCTAGTGAATGATAGTTACAAGTGTCGATTGAGAAATTGAAGTTAGCTTACACGACATAGAGTTAACATAAAGAAACAAATAAATTGGGGGGATTGAAATTTGCAGTGAATTGTATTCGGTAATTTAGTGGAATAAAATTGCAAGATCATGAAGGTTTTCAACAAGAATGTGAAAGACTAGAGGTGCAGTGTAGATAATATACTAACTATATCGGAACATGCTAGGTCATCTTATAAGTTCAATTAGTGTAAATAATCTCGGGAAGTGGGTAATTACAGTTTTGCAGCCTTATAACTACCTCTTACTAGAGCTTTGTCAAACCTCTAGTCACTATTGAGCTCAACCCGATTAGATTTGGATTAGCAGCTGGAAAATTTCTAGCTATTAGCTACTAATTAGGAATAATAATGCAATTTTAGCTATTTCTAGCCCAAATTCACAATCTCTCATCTATACCCACTATTGAATTCTCTTTCAATACTTAATTATTCTTTTACAAGCAACAATCAAGGAAGAAAAAATAAACTCATATCATAATCAATGGATATTCCTTTATAGATTGAAGAGAATCTAACAAATTTACACTTATTTAAACAAAATGAAGATGATACTAGCAATACCCACTCTAATTAAGTATTCATCATCACACACCTCTAGTAAATGATTTACCTAATCATGATTAAGAAATTCAAAAGCACATTAATGTCACGATCCGAACATAGACCCGGAACGTAACATGGGACAAGGAACCCCGAAAGACCCCAAGTCGACCTATGGCATAAGCATACATCTAACTTCATATCGCTTAAGGTGGAATACTAAACATACGATATAGCGGAACATAAACGTAACATAACATAGTATGATAGGCGGAACGTACTAACATACATATCAGCTGAGTACTTTCATTAGTTTGAAAACCTCTATCATATCAGATGGGTTGATGGGACAACATCCCAATTATCCCGGAAAAATTTGAAATAAAAAAACATCAAGGTTTGAACATATGGCCCTGGGAAAATGAGGACTCACCAAAAGGGCTGATAGCTAACTCTGAATGGACTACTGATGAAGCTGAGCCTGAGAGCCGGATCCTATATCATGAAACGATACAACATAGAAAGTATGCGGTCAATACGTGGAATGTATCGAGTATGCAAGGTAAGTAATACAGACATTTAAAATATATAAAAGCTTATAAATGAACATAAGATTAGAACAACATGCTCATAACATAGCTATCGTAATATAACATAAGGCTCAAGGTTTTCAAAACATTCATAATACAATCATAGTTATAATCATAAGAGAAAAGCTTTATTGAACATTACTTGAGACAATATACATAATCGTAAACATGTATAAATCATGAGGAAAAGTGGAAGATTCTCATAACTGACATACCCCATACGAGCACACATGGAGCCCGACTTGTAACCCTAGTCGGGAGGGCGGTCGTACCTATCCAAGGGTAGAACCATGAAAGGCGTGATATCACCATGAAAAGGGGCCATTTGGGCTAGGGATGGTCACAAGGGAGGTCCCAACATGTCCTACGGTGGCACGTAGTTATGAGATCTGGGGCCAAACCTATGCCCCGAACCTACTCAGTGTTAAGTACTACTCTCAAAACATATATAGTTCTCATAGTATAATATGCATGAGATTCATGGGCTAGTTAAATCATGATAATCATAAACATGCTTGTAAATACGTGAACTAGCCATGAAACAAGGCCCGTGAGTCGACCAAAACATAACTCATAAATCATGGGATTCATGCACACTTGTAAATCATACATATACTTTGCAAATCATCAAATCATAATGGGCATTTAAATAAATTCATATTTCAAATCATAAATCATGATGGGTTTATGAATATCAAAAATTGAAGTAAAGATCATAACTCGATTCATCAAAGCTCATTGCTTAATTAGGCTTAATTTAGAAGAAATTGAAATTAAATAATTTTATAATCAAAATAGTTGTAGAATCTTTTCATAATTCAAAAAATCTAATATATATCACAAAAGAAAATAACTCATTAATAGATCATTAGAAATCCATAAGATTTAAGTTAAAACCCCATAAGATTTTTGATCACTTTTCCTGAATTAAGAGAGATTGGGCATAGGGGTGATCGAAAACGCCCAATCAACCCTGCAAACCTGGGTAAGAAATTTCAACACTCTTTGAAAGCCCAAGGGAAAAATTGATGAAGAAGATCTTGAAAGCTAGCTTGATCACCCTTAAATTTTCCTAACTTGCATGCATGAGAATGAATAGGCTAGGAGGGCTTAACCTATCTTATTACACTCAGAAAATAACATGAAACAACGTAGTTTAGGACCTTAGAGCGTAGGAATGATGAAAATACCCTAAAAAATCTGCATTGGACGATCTAACGGATGTATCAATGAGTCGTTGGAGGATACCACGACTCGTGGTACGATCTGTCAACTGCACTGCCAAATCCTTGATTTCAGTTTCAACCTACGACTCAATAGGACGAGTCATCCTTTCATCCAATGGGTCATTGGTTTGATCATTGCTTCCTCCTGAAGATCCTGTACTTCTCCTCACAACGAGCCTCATCATGACTCATTGTTTCCTCCAATAAGTCGTGGTTAGCTTCCATTATGTCCACTGGAAAATATTGACAATCCATACAATGACACATGACCACGATTCATTAAATCTCATGATGGGTCGTAAGATGACCCGTTACATCCCCTAATCCTAAAGTCCGGTACCATCCACGATTGCAAACGATGACTCATTGTTCCCAACAACTAGTCGATACATCACTCATTATTTCCACAGTCACCAGACCTACTCTCCCCACGACTGGATCCAAGGGATTGTTGGTTGGACCAACGATCCGTAGGGTTGTCCGTTCTGCAACATTTTTTTTCCAGTTTTCAGTCAACATCAATTTTTGATCTCGGGTATAATCTTAGGCACTTTCGGGGTATTACAATATCTCCCACTTGAGAACATTCATCACCGAATGTTGGAAACAAGGAGAAAATAGATACATGTAATCATTACACTCAAATACTGATCATTTAAATTGAAAACTAATGGAATGACTATCTCTGATTCAAACCACATAGTTGAACTGATTTCATGACTCACATACACATCCATATACATAAAAGAAACTTGAACACATGAACTGAACATGAAAACTAAATAGAGTTTTAGGGAAAAACTGATACCTCAAGTTGGTACTGAGTCGGTAGAGAATAAATGTGGGTATCTAGCCATCATATCTGCTTCGGATTCCCATGTAGCTCCTTCAACATGTTGATTCCTCCATAACACTTTAACTGAAGCTAATTCCTTGTTCCTTAGCCTCCAAACTTGACGATCTAATATTTCCACCGGAACCTCCTCATAGCTAAGGATGTCTTTAACACCAACACTATCCATCGGGACAACTAGGGTTGGATCCCCCAAACACTTCTTCAAGAGTGATACATGAAACACAGGATGCACGGAAGATAACTCTGAGGGAAACTCTAATTCATACGCCACCCTGCCCACTCTTCTCACAATCCGGTAGGGGCCAACATAGCGTGGGCTAAGTTTTCCTTTCTTTCTAAACCACATCACTCCCTTCATGGGAGATACCTTCAAAAACACCCAATCACCCACCTCGAACTCTAATTCTCTCCTTTTAACATCGGCATAGGACTTTTGGAGACTCTGAGCGGTTTTTAGCCTGTCCCTTATCAATTGAACCTTCTCCATAGCCTCATGAACCGAATCTATCCCTATCATTACTGCCTCACAAACATCAAACCATCTGATGGGCCATCTGTATCTCTGCCCATAGAGAGCTTCGAACGACACCCTCTGAATACTAGAATGATAACTGTTATTGCAGGCAAACTCGATCAGGGGAAAGTGATCATCCCAACCACCTTTGAAGTCAATCACGCATGCCCTCAACATGTCCTCTAGGTTTTGAATTGTGCACTCTACTTGACCATCCATTTTCGGGTGAAATGTTGTGCTGAGCTTAACCCGCGTACCAAGCCCTTTTTGAAATGACCTACAAAACTATGAGGTAAATTGAGTACCTCTGTCTGAAATGATGGGTAAGGGAACTCCATGCAATTGAACTAACTCCCGGATATATAGTTTGGCATAATCCTCCGCTGAGTTCATGGTTTTGACCGGTAGAAAATAAGTTGCCTTGGTAAACCGGTCTACCACAACCCAAATGGAATCATATTGTCGACGAGTACGAGGTAACCCTGTTATGAAATCCATGTTAATTTCTTCCCATTTCCAAGTGGGGATGCTGATATTCTGAAGTACGCCTCCTGGACTTTGATGCTCAACCTTTACTTGCTGACAGTTCGGAAACTTGGCTATGAATTTCGCAATATCCTTCTTCATTCCATTCCACCAATAGATTTCCCATGAGTCATGGTACATCTTTGTGGCACCCGGATGGATAGAATACCTGGATCCATGAGCCTCATGCAACATCCGGCTCCTCAAATCAACAACATCTGGAACACATAGGCGACCCTGGTACCGAAGCACACCATCTCCCCCTTGGGAGAAGACCTCCACATTCTGACTTTGAACGACTTCCTTCAACTTTACAAAAATCGAGTCCTCATCTTGTCTAGCTTTCACATCAGTCACCAAGGGTGATTCTGATTCGTTCTGCACCACAACACCGCCATTGGTCGAGTCGACCAACCTAACTCCTAACCTTACGATTCGATGCACATCTTAAACCAGTTCCTTGTTCCCCTCATCCATAAGGGACACACTCTCCATAGAGAGTCTGCTAAGTGTGTCCGTTACAACATTATCCTTACCCGTATGGTAAAGGACACTCATATCGTAGTCCATGTGTAGTTCCAACCACCTCCTTTGTCGAAGATTGAGATCTTTCTGCATGAGAACATATTGTAAACTCTTATGGTTCGTAAAGACATCCATGTGAACCCCATACAAATAATGTCTCCATATCTTTAATGCGAGCACCACCGTGGCTAATTCTAGATCATGGGTCGGGTAATTCTTCTCATGGACTTTCAACTGTCTAGAGGCATATGCTATCACTTTTCCATGCTGAATCAATACACACCTGAGTTCGATTCTTGAAACATCACAATACACCACGAACTGATCGGTATCCTCGGGTAGGGTCAACACCGATGCTAAAGTAACTCGAGTCTTCAACTCTTCAAAGCTCTTACCACAAGCCTCCGACCATTGGAACTTCACCTTCTTCTAAGTTTATTTGGTCAAAGGTGTTGCAATAGATGAGAAACCCTTAACAAGTCTTCTATAGTGGCCAACTAAACCCAAGAAACTCTGAATATCTGAAGGGTTCACCGGTCAAGGAAAATTCTTCACCGCCTTGATTTTCTGAGAATCTAATTTTGTGCCCTCACTTGATACCACATGGCCAAAAAATGCTACAGAGTTCAACCAAAACTCGCACTTACTGAATTTGGCATATAATTGACGATCCTTGAGAGTCTCAAGAACTACTCTAAAGTGAGCGGCATGCTCCTCCTTACTCCGAGAGTATTTAAGGATATCATCAATGAACACGATCACGAACATGTCCAGGTATGGCTTGAACACCCTGTTCATCATTTCCATAAAAGATGCAGGAAAATTCGTTAGTCCAAAGACATAACTATAAACTCATAATGACCATACCGCGTCCTTAAGGTTGTCTTCAGGATATCACACTCCTGAACCCTAAGCTGATGATACCCGAATGTGAAATCTATTTTTGATAAACACTTGGCACCCTGAAGCTGGTCGAATAAATCATAAATCCAGGGTAGAGAATATATGTTCTTGATGGTGACTTTGTTCAATTGCCGATAGTGAATGCACATTCGAAGAGAATCATCCTTCGTTCAGACAAATTAGACTGGTGACTTGCTCGGGCTAATGAAACCCTTTTCTAATAGGTCCTTCAACTGATCCTTCAACTCCTTTAGCTCGGCTGGAGCCATCTTTTAAGGAGGGATAGATATAGGCAGCGTATCAAGCAGGAGGTCAATACCAAAATCAATTTCCCTCTGGGGAGGAACACCTGGTAAATCATCAGGAAATACTTCTCGGTACTCACGCACCACCGGAACTAACTGGATAGCAGGGATCTTGGACTCAACATCCTTAACCCTAACTAGATAATACATACAACCCTTGAAGATCATCTTCTTGGACTTAAGATAGGAAATGAAATGACCTACAGGAATGATCGGACTACCCTTCCACTCCAAGACTGACTCACCCGAAAAGCGGAACTCCACCGCACGGGTTATACAATTAACTAAAGCATAACACACATACAACCAATTCATGCCAAGAATAATATCAACTTCAGTCATGGATAACTCTACAAGGTCTATGGATGTGACTTTCTACAATATAGTGATCATCCATCCTCTATAGACCCACCTCACTACCACCGACACACCAACAGGAGTAGAAACTGAAAATGGTTCTGACAGAGTCTCAGAACTAACTCCAAAGCTACTAGCAATATAAGGTGCCACAAAATACAAGGTAGATCCCAGATCTAAAAAGGCATAAAATCAAGATGAAATACCAGTAACATAGCAGTAACCACATCCGATGAAGTCTTCTGCACCTAACAGGTCGTGTAATACCCCAAAAGTGCCTAGGAGTACACTTGAGTGTTAAAAGTTGAAAAATACTGAACCTGGGGAAAATAGCATAGAACGGGTCATGTAACGACTCATGGTATCTAACCATATATCATTGTATATAGTCGAGGTAAGGGGAATCCGAGTTGCAGTGGAGACGACAGGCGACGCAACGACTCATTGCTTCAAACAACGAGCCATTTTTAGCAGTCGTACAAAGAGGCTGGCTCAACAGATGGGGATACCAGGGGTTGTACAACGACCTATGGTTATAGATCATTGTTTGATTGCCAAGATTTCTAGTGCATGTAACGGATCAAGACCACAACTCATTGGAAGCAACCATGATTCATGGTGAGGCTCGTGGTCAGGAGGTTTAGATTTTGTGAAGGGGAAGACAACAGTTGATGTAACGACACATTGGTCCAAAGGACGTGTCATCCTGTCTATCCGTTGTTATGTTTCAGAGGCTAGTCTCAGCAGTGCAAACAACGGGCCATAGAACAAGTTGTCGTTCCTTCCAACGACTCGTTGGTTCCACCCATTGCATCAATCTGGACTGTTTTGAGGGAAGATTCATTAAGGGAATTTTCGACTTTTCTATACTATGAGACCCTAAAATATGTAGTTTTAGCTTAGGAAAGATGGGTTTTAGAGGGGTAATATATTGTAAGACCTCATTAAGGCATGCAAGAGTTTAGAGAGGTGATCATAGGGTGATTGAAGGCTCCTCTCTTCAAATTCTTCCAATTCCGTCTTGGTCATTCAAGGGAGATTAAGAATAAGTTGTTTTCATGTATGTAACGCTATAAATGGGTGTTTTCTTTAACGCCCATTCCCATTCTCTATGATTTAATGAAAATTCTATCAAAATTTTATGGGGTTTTGAAGTAGATTTATACAAAAATCTAATGATTGTTAATGGGTTTTGTGATTTTTGAATCTTATCATATTCTATCGGTTTTTGATCAACTTTATGATTCAAATTATTTATAATGTTATCAATTTTGACATCTTTTGAATTTACCTAATTATGCATGACCCATGAGAATCAATTTATGATCTACTTTTCCTTTAATGATATTTACAGGCCCAGCATGAATTATGATGTTAAAACATGATTTATTGGATTTGAAGCTATATGCATGATCTACAAGTATGTATGAACCTTATGATTTATGAATTATGTTTTGGCCAACTCGCAGGCCTTCTTTCATGGCTAGTTCACATATGTACAAGCACGTTTATGATTATCATGATTAAACTAGCCCAGAAATTTATGCGTGTTATACTATGAGCACTATATATGTTTTGGGAGTAGTATCGAACACCGAGTAGGTTGGGGCTCAGATTAAGCCCCAAATCTCATGAACTACGTGCCACTGAAGGTATGTTGGGACCTCCTTTATAACTATCCCTAGCTGAAATGTTCCTTTTCATGGTGATATCACGACCTTCATGGTTCTACCTTTGAAAAGGTACGAATGGCCTCCCGACTAGGTTTACTAGTCGGACTTCATGTGTGCTCATATGGGGTATGTCAATTAAGAGAATCATCCACTGTTCCTCATGATTTATGAATGCTTATGATTATGTATTTTTGCTCAAGTCATGTTAAGTAAGGATTTCCTCTTATGATTATGATTATGCTTATTCTACGAGTGTTTTGAAAAACTTGAGCCTTATGTTAAGTTATGATGTTTACAATACGGGCATAATGTCCTACGCTTATGATCATTTATGATTTATATATATTTTAAATCTCTGTTTTACTTACCTTGCATACTCAGTACATTGCACGTACTAACCATATACTTTCTATGCTGTATCATTTCATGATACAGGACCCAACTCTCAGGCTCACCCGCATGCCTAGATCATCTCAGAGTTTTCTTTTAGCGTATTGGTGAATACTCATGTTCTGAGGACTATTGGATAGACATGTTTCTACTTTAAGTTTCAGTGCATGTTCTTGGGGGTGTTGTCCCATCAACCCATCATTGTAGTAGAGGCTTTTAGACAGACTATAGAATTCACCTTATGTATATCTAAGTGATTCTACCGGTTTGTTATGTAATGATTCGATATATTAGTGATATGACTTATGTTAAGTATTCTGCTTATGTGAATGAATTAGATGTAAGCTCATGTCATGGGTCGATTTGGAGTTTCTTGGGGCTCCTAGTCCCATGTTACGATCCGGGTCTACATTCAGGTCATGACAAACTTGGTATCAGAGCCATAAATTTGAAGTTTCCTAGGGTGTTTGAAAGTCGCGTTAAGTAGAGTCTTTTTCATGAGTGTGAAGCACGCCACACTTATGAAGAAGAGGCTATGAGACATTGAGGAAATGTTCCCTTCTTTCATGATCTATGTCGTGCAATGAAAGTCCTTTGCCCTTCTAATTCGTGCTATTCGTGTTTGCAGAATCATGCCTCCACGCCAAGTGAACTCTAGAAGAAACAGAAACGACAATGATCATGAGGGTGCCAATGGTGAAAAGCATCAGCCAGCCCAACCCGTTTACGAGGAGCACACACTAGAGCCAGCTTCCCACGCTGAGTTTAGGGTAGCGATTCAAATGTTGGCACAAGCTATGGATGCCCAGGTTCATAATCAGATGGTGGCACATTACCCTCAGAATGGGAATGCGATGGCACCTAGGGTGAGGGATTTATTGAGGATGATCCCTCCTGAGTTCATGAGGTCAAAGGTGGGCGAGGATCTATATGATTTCATTGATGAGATTCTGAAGATCACCCAGGTTATGGGGGTGAACTATAGGGAGAGTGTTGACTTGACCTCCTATCAGCTTAAAGGGGTGACTCACATATGGTTCAAGTAGAGGAGAGATGCGAGGGCAGTGGGTGTAGGCCCGAAAGGTTAGGAAGAGTTCCATGTGACATATTTTGATCGGTTCTTCCCTCGAGAGATGAGAGAGCTCAAGGCAGCCGAGTTTGTGAATTTAAAACAGGTGACATGTATGTTAAGAAGTACGCATTGGGGTTCACCCGACTATCTAAGTATGCTCCAGATTTGGTGGCAGACCAGAGGGCTCAGGTGAGTCGTTTTGTTCATGGGGTGGCGGATTATTTTGATATGGATTTCAGGATTGCCATGCTATATCAGGATATTTATTTTCCCCGCATTATGCTGCATGCTCAACAGATAGAGTCGACATACAAGAGGAAGAGGGAGTCCAAGAGGGCTCAAATCGACAGCTACAACGCTTCTCAGGTCAAGACAAGGGGTGGACAGCATCAGTAGTCCCATCACAGGTCTATCGCTCTAGCTCCATCATCGGCCAGACCTCCATCTAGATTTAGAGGAGATTGGAGGAGTAGAGCTTCAGATTCGATAGGCTAGGGTAGCATGAAGGTGGAGCACTCTTTCCCAATTTTTGTGGGTTGCGGCAAGAATCACCCTAGGAGATTCCTAGTTGGCTTGGATGCTTTCTTCGGGTGTGGAAAACCCAGATATAGACTTAAGGAATGCCCCTCAGCTAGATCAGGGGTTGGTGGAGCCTGTGTGACAGCAGTAGTTCTACCGCTCCAGCAGCACGTCCTCCTCAGCATGGTGCCTCGGCTAGTGCAGTAGGCAATCAGCGCCAAAATAGGTTTTATGCTTTAGTATCCCGCCAAGAGTAGGAGGCTTCACCAGATGTGGTCACTGGTATGTTACAAGTCTTCCATATTGATTCTTATGCCTTGTTAGATCCAGGAGCTATTTTTTCTTTTGTGACCCGTTATATTGCTAGTAGTTTTGGAGTTAGCCCTGAAATTCTATCAGAACCATTCTCAATCTCTACTCTAGTCGGTGATTCAGTTGTAGCTAGGCGGGTGTATAGAGGTTTCCCCATTACAGTACTGCATAAGGTCACCTCCAAAGACTTAGTAGAGTTAGCTATGACTGACTTTGACATCATTCTGGGCATGGATTGGTTGATTGCAAGTTATACTTATGTTAATTTTAAAACTCGTGCGGCGGAATTCTGCTTTCCGGGGGAACTAGTCTTAGAATGGAAGGGTAGTTTAGTGGTACCAGCAGGTCGATTTATTACATATCTTGAAGCCAGGAAGATGATTTCTAACAGTTGCATGTATCATTTGGTTAGGGTTAAGGATGCTGAAACTAAGACCCCGACTATGCAGTCAGTCCCGGTGGTGTGTGGGTACCCGGAGGTCTTTCCCGATGATTTTCCAGGTGTTCCTCTAGATAGGGAAATTGATTTTGGTATTAACCTCTTACCTGATACACATCCTATTTCTATTCCTCCGTATAGGATGGTTCCAACCGAGCTAAAGGAATTGAAGGATCAATTGAAAGACCTTCTAGATAAGGGCTTCATTAGACCGAGCAAGTCTCCATGGGGTACACTAGTGTTATTTGTTCGAAAGAAGGATGGGTCTCTTTGAATGTGTATTGACTATCGACAATTGAACAAGGTCACCATTAAGAACAGGTATCATTTACCCAGGATTAATGATTTGTTTGACCATCTCCAGGGTGCCCGATGTTTCTCAAAGATAGACCTCAGGTCTGGGTATCATCAACTCAGGGTTCAGGAGTGTTATAACCCGAAGACACCCTTCAGGACACGATATCATCATTATGAGTTTGTAGTTATGTCTTTTGTACTAACAAATGCTCCTGCAGCTTTTATGGACCTGATGAACAGGGTGTTCAAGCCGTACCTTGACATTTTCATGATTGTGTTCATTGACGACATCCTTATATACTCTCAGAGCGATGAGGAGCATGCCGTTCACTTGAGAGTAGTGCTTCAGACCCTCAAGGATCGTCAATTGTATGCAAAGTTCAGCAAATATGAATTTTGGTTGGATTTCGTGGCATTTTTGGGCCATGTGGTATTGAGTGAGGACATAAAGATAGACTCTCAAAAAATCGAGACGGTGAAGAGTTGGCCCAGACCAGTGAATCCCTTAGAAATTCGGAGTTTCTTTGGCCTAGCAAGCTACTACCAGAGGTTCATAGAGGTTTTTTCATCTATTGCGGCACCTTTGACCAAGTTGACTCAGAAGAAGGTAAAGTTCCAATGGTCGGAGGCTTGTCAGAAAAGGTTCCAAGAGTTGAAGACTCGACTCACTTCAGCATCAGTGTTGACCCTACCCGAGGGTACTGATGGTTTTGTGGTGTATTGTGATTCTTCAAGAATCGGACTTGGGTGTGTGTTGATGCATCATGGGAAAGTAATAGCATATGCCTCAAGAGATTTGAAAGTCCATGAGAAGAATTACTCGACCCATGCTCTTGAGTTCGCCACGGTGGTGTTCGCATTCAAGATATGGCGGCATTACTTGTATGCGGTCCACGTGGATGTATTTACGGACCATAAGAGCTTGCAATATGTGTTCACGCAGAAAGATCTCAATCTTCTGCAAAGGAGGTGGTTGGAGCTACTCAAGGATACGATATGAGTGTTCTTTACCACCCGTGTAAGGCTAATGTGGTAGCAGACGCACTTAGTAGGCACTCTATAGAGAGTGTGTCCCACGTGGATGAGGGAAAGAAGGAGTTGGTGAAAGATGTCCATCGCTTGCAAGGTTTGGAGTTAGATTGGTCGACTCGACCAATGGCGCATTGTTGTGCAAAATTAATCCGAATCGTCCTTGGTGACTAAGCTCAAAGCTAGACATGATGAGGATTCGATTTTTCTAAAGTTGAAAGAAGTTGTTCGTGTAAGAAGGTGGAGGTCTTCTCCCAAGGGGGAGATGGTGTGCTATGGTACGAGGGTCGTCTGTATGTTCCAGATGTTGATGATTTGAGGGGCCGGATATTGCATGAAGCACATTTATCTAGGTACTCTATCTATCCGGGTGCCACCAAGATGTATCATGATTTGCGGAAAATATATTGGTAGAATGGCATGAAGAAGGATATTGCGGAATTTGTAGCTAGGTGCCCAAACTGTCAGCAAGTTAAGGTCAAACATCAAAGGCCGGGAGCGTACTTCAGGATTCTAGAATTCCCACTTGGAAGTGTGAAGATATTAATATGGATTTCATTACAGGCCTACCTCGTACTCGCCGACACTACAATTCTATTTGGGTGGTGGTTGATAGGTTGACCAAGGGTGCACATTTCCTACCGGTGAAAACAACAGACTCAGCGAATGATTATGCTAGGATGTATATTCGGGATTTGGTTTGATTACATGGAGTGCCCTTCTCTATTATTTCAGATCGAGGTACTCAGTTTACCTCCCAGTTCTGGCGGTCTTTTTAGAAGGGGCTTGCAATTCAAGTTAAGCTCAGCACAACCTTTCATCTACAAAAGGATGGCCAAGCTGAAAGAAAAATCAAGGACCCTCGAGGACATGTTGAGAGCTTGTGTTATGAACTTTAAATGTATTTGGGATGATCACTTTCCCCTAATCGAGTTCGCTTACAATAACAACTATCACTCCAGTATCCAAATGGCACCATTCAATGCTCTTTATGGGCGAAGATGTAGATCGCCCATCGGATGGTTTGAGATTGGTGACGCAGCTATGATAGGACCTGATTCGTTTCATGAGGGTATGGTGAAGGTTCAGTTGATAAGGGACAGGATGAAAACCGCTTAGAGTCGTCAAAAGTCATATCCTGATGTAAGGAGGAGAGAGTTAGAGTTCGAGGTGGATGATTGGGTATTTCTGAAGGTATCTCCCATGAAGGGAGTCATGCGGTTCGGGAAGAAAAGAAAACTCAGTCCCTGTTATGTTACTCCCTAACGGATTGTGAGAAGAGTTGGTAAGGTAGCATATGAGTTGGACTTGCCCTTGAAGTTATCTTCCATGCATCCTGTGTTTCATGTATCTCTTTTGAGGAAATGCTTGGGGGACCCAGCCTTAGAAGTTCCGATGGACAGAGTTGGTGTAAAGGATAGCCTTAGCTTTGAGGAGGCTCCAGTGAAAATACTAGATTGACAGTTTGGAAGGTTACGGAGCAAAGAAGTAGCTTCAGTTAATGTATTATGGAGGAATCAGCATGTTGAAGGAGCTACGTGGGAAGCCGAAGTGGATATGATGGCTAAATACCCACATTTATTCTCTACCGGCTCAGTTCCGACTTGAGGTATTAGTTTCGCCCTATGAATCTATTTAGATTCATGTTCAGTTCGTGCACACAAGTTTCTTTTATGCATATGGGTGTGTATCTGATTTACGAATTCAGTTCAGCTGTATATTTTGAATCCGAGGTAGTCATTCCGTCAGTTTTCGGGATAAATGATCAATATTTGCATATGATAATTTCATGTTTCTGTTTTCTACTTGTTTCCTACATTTGAGGACGAATGTTCCCAAGGGGGAGATATTGAAATACCCCGAAAGTGCCTAGAAGTAGAGTCGGGAGTTAAAACTTGAAAACTGCTGAAGCTGGGGAAAATAGCACTGAACAGGCCATGTAACGACTCGTGGTATCTAACCATGGGTTGTTGCATGCATTCGTGGTTAGGGGAGTCCGGGTGGAAGTGGGCACGACGAGCGATGCAACGACTTATTGCTTCAAACAGGTTATTAGACTTAATCATATTGGATATAGTATATTTC
This sequence comes from Datura stramonium, assembly GCA_018107945.1. NCBI lineage: Eukaryota > Viridiplantae > Streptophyta > Magnoliopsida > Solanales > Solanaceae > Datura > Datura stramonium. The sequence continues at coordinate 28,991 of JACEIK010004893.1, forward strand.
AATATCATATTGGGTATGAATTGGCTTTCTCCCTATCACATAATTCTAGATTATTGTGTCAAGATAGTGACCTTAGATATGCAAAGTATTCCTAAAATGAAGTGGTAGAGCACTCTCAATCCCTATTCGAGGAAGGTAATTTTAATATCTAAAGGCTCAACGTATGGTTGATAGAAGGTGTCTCCCTATTTGGCTCATGTTCGTGGTACTAGTGTCGATACTAGTGGTGAAATAATTTTAATAAGTGTTTTTCCATAGTGTGCTC
>JACEIK010004893.1:61364-73988 GCA_018107945.1 Datura stramonium
CTGTTAGTTGATCCTTACTATCTATTATATATATATACGTGGTTATAAATGTGTTTAAAGGTCTGGTTTCTAACTGAAATTGGTGAAAGAGCCAAGATGATGATGTGTAAACGATTTTAAGTGAAGTAAAGACGTCGCAAACTATTAAGGGTAAACGAGCTTATTGAATTAGAATTGCCTGGTTATGGTTGTCCTTTATCTTATGTGTATGTTATGAAATATTCCAAGACAAGGGGAGATTTCATAATCCCTTTCCCTTAAGACGAATGACAAGCTAGGAAGTCTTCGAGCTCTAATGTCCCTTGAACACGATCTATAAATCTTGTTGAAACTCTTAGGTCATCCACAGTTCCTTATAATTTAAACAAGTTTGAATACATGAATTTTAAGTTCTATTTTCTTACTTTACATGTTATATGTGCTCACTTGCAGTTATGCATTACGAAGGAGTCCTATGCAGGCCACATATTTAGTATTCGTCATTTCTATGTTATACGTGTTAAGTTGGTCCAGTATAAGCCATATTAGATCAATTTCAGAATTTTTTTAAGGCTCATTAATTTTACCCCAATGTGGTACACCACCTGGAGGTATTTTTATTTTACCCTAGTGTGGTACACCGGTTGGGCGGATTTTACCCTAGTGTGGTACACCGGCTGGGTGGATTTTACCCTGGTGTGGTACACCAGCTGGAGGAATTTTTATTTTTACCCCAATGTGGTACACAGGCTGGTCAAATTTAATATGGATTTTATGATCGGCTGGCCGCTGGCATTTCAGTTATAGTCTTTGTTGTGCATTAGACGATTCCATTTACACTTTAATATTGAGTTATTGTCAGGTTTTGGTTTTCAGGTTTTTGGGTTGTTACTACCCCTTATTTCTATCCCAATTATCATTGATATCTTATATGTTTACAATTTTCTGCCGTACATACCAATACATTTTATTCGTATTGACGTCCCTTCATCTGGGGACCCTTCTTGCAATCGTGTTGTAGGTACAGGCTGAGGCTCGGATCATCGGACGTAGTAGGAGCCAGATTTCTTCATCATAGTGGTATGCTTCTCTCTTCCAGGAGCCATGTCCTAGTTTGACTATTTTGTGTTTTGTGTACAACATGGGTAGGCAAGGACCTGTCCCGTGCATTTCAGTTTGTTTACTCTGTAGAGGCTGATGTGGACTAGTTTGTATAGTAGTTTTGGTTGTGTAATCATGTTGTTTTTCCATTGCTATGTTTGGCTTTATTGTATCCTTGTCGGCTTTTCCAGGTTGCATATTAATTATTATTGAGACATTATAGGTCCAGTATTTATCTTGGTTTTTTTCGACAGGTGGCTTGGTCAGCCTTAGTGTTACATTTATAGATGCTATATCGCCAGCTTCTCGATCAATCATAAATCGAGTTCCAGTTGGGCCCTAACCCAATTTTTTGGCATGACAGACTTGGTATCAGAGTGTAGTCATTTCCTAGGGAGTCCACAAAGTCGTTTCTAGTAGAGTCTTGCTTATGGGTATGTTGTGCACCTACTTATAATCAGGAGGCTACAGGACATCTATGAATTATTTCACTTTTTTTACTAATAGTTCATGCTATAGGGCGAAGCCATAAGTACTGCGATATCTAAATAGTGTTATTATTTCAGTGTGTAACTGTGACAAGAAAGATGACTACAAGGTTGATTGGAACAGCTGTTGGAGAGGGTACTAATCGCCCTCCAGAGGATCAGGGAGATAGGTTAGTGGCTTAGAGTTCCTCTCCTGCCCTAGGTATTATAGTTCCTCTAGCACTTATTAGATTAGTGGAAGATAGACCTCCAGCTCCTCCTACACCAGTAGTACCTGAGGGTAGTAGAGTGGCAGACCCTCCCACACCTGTGGTACCTCTGGTTGTTCCGGAAGGATAGGTTCTTGAAGGAGTTGTTCAGGTGATGGCTCGTATAGCTGCAGCTTAGGAGCGGCGATTGGAGGCGATAGAGAGACATAGAATCCAGGCAATTGAGAGTTCCAAGGCCATCAAGTTCTTGAGTTTGAGCCCTCCTATATTCACCGGATTAGACCCTAGCAAGGATCTTTAGGACTCTATTGATCAAACTTTTAGGGTGTTGAAGGTTATGCGAGCTACAGCGACTGAAGAAGTATAATTGGCGGCCTTTAGACTACGTGATGTGGCCATATTGTGGTATACGACTTGCACTCATTCTAGAGGAGCCGATGCACTTCCAGCTGAGTGGGAAGAGTTATCCGAGGACTTTATGCACCACTATCCACCTTGAGAGCTTCGATAGGCTCAAGCTAAGTAGTTTTTGCACCTAGAGCAGGGAAGTATGAGTGTGCGTGAGTATTTCTTCATTTTAATTCTCTTTTCAGGTATTCTCCACACATGGTTCAGATGATGGAGGATAGAGTTCCTCGATTCGCGTTAGGGTTGGGGCTTCATATAGCTCGAGATTTTTTTGGGGTATCTACTCAGGAGCACATGGACATGGCACGAATTCAGGCTTTATCCTAGAGGGCGGAGGACGTAGTTCATCAATAATAGGATACTCGAAAACAGTAGGAGCAATGAAAGAGAGCTAGGACTGTGGGTCCTTACAAAGGGTCGCAGGGTGAACTAGGGACTAGGTCATCCAGGCAGTTAGTTAGGCCTGTAGAGAGTTCCCTACCTCAGTTTTAGGGATAGAGAAGAGACCAAGGCCCAACTTCATTTGGCTCTCGACGGTAGGAGTAGGCGGGGTAGAGGAGACCACCATTTCCGCGTTATCCTCAGTGTGGGAAATCTTATTCAGGTCAGTTCCATCATAGGAAGAATGTATGCTATCGTTGTGGGTAGCCAGAGCACTTTATGAGGGATTATTCAGATAGGGTAGAGGCAGATCAGGAGCAGTCAGCGGTTGCTTCATCATCCTCCGTTCGACCTCCTAGACCTAATCCTCAGTTGAAAGCAGGCCATGGCAGAGGTAGATGGAGAGAGGCTTCTAGTTTTGGGGCAACCCAGAATTGTTTTAACGCTTTGAGCGGTCAACAGGACCAGGAAGCCTAACATGATATTATTGCAAATACTTTGACTATTTATTCTCGTGCAGTATATGTCTTGCTTGATCCTGGTTGTACACTCTCTTACGTTTCACTGTTGGTTGCGATTTAGTTTGAGACAGTCCCTGAGTTGTTATCTACCATTTACTGTTTCTATGAAAATTGGAGAATCTTTGTTAGGAAGACGATTTTACCTGTTATACCCCGGAAGACAAAGATTAGACCCGAGAGTTAAAACAGAGAAAATTGTAAAATCTGCACCAGGTCACAGAAAAAGTCATTTTGTGACCCTTGGCGAAGACCACAAGTTGTGAGGTGACTCGTGGTGAGGTACTGGACTTGAGTTGAAAAATTATAGATGGGCCACCACAGGCATGACCATGAGTCGTCGTTAGGCCCCACGTCCCGTCAAGACAGCCGTGGCCATGGAAATTTAAAAGGGAAGTGTGAGTGGTAGTGCACCTGATGGTTGGACCCCATGAGTCGTGGTCAGACACCGTGATTCGTTGGGTAAATCGTGGTCAATAGGTAACTAATGATATGAGGTTTGAGGTAGTAGAGATAACGAGTGGTGACCATGAGTCGTTGTCACCGGTAACGATTCATATGATGGCTCGTTATGAGTTCCATGTGAAACCTCGATAGTGTACCCAATGATCGATGTAACGATCTGTGGTTAGTGGTAACGACTCATTAGGTCCCTTGTGGGGACCGACGAGCTGTTATTTTCTTCAAAGTTATTAAGGGTACTCTCGTCATTCCAATGTTCTAGCGTCCTATACTACGTCATTTTAAGCCATTTTTAGGGTGTATTTAGATAGGTTAAGTCATTCTAACTTATTCTAAACCCATGCATGCATGTTAGAAAAGTTAGAGAGGTGATCAAGCTCATTCTCCTTCAAGTTTTCTTCAATTCTTCATTGGGCAATCAAGGAGTGATAAAATCAGATCTTCCTCGGGTATATAGGGTTATGAATGGGTGAATCCTTTCACACCCATGCCCAACTTCTCTCTAAATAGTGAAATTCCTATGTTGATTCTATGGGGTTTTAACCCAATGCATGAAATTTCTAATTCTCTATATGGTTATGATTTAAATATATTTATACTATTGAATTATGATTTATGGGAAAGTTTTATGTTCTTTTCAATTAAAATCATGTTTCAAGATTTTTAAAACTTAAATGCCCATTTATGAGAAGTTTATGAAAGTGGAGACTTATGATGAATGTTCATGTATGATAAAGTATTAATGATAAAAAACATATTTTCAAGTTACCCATGTTCTAATCATGTTTTCAAGTGAATTGACTATTTTCAAGCGAATTGATTATTTTCAAGCATGTTAAAGTATTGGGCAATGACCACATGTTCAAGTATGATTTATGATTTATGACATGGATTTCATGATTGATCGATTTATGACATTGGCTTATTTATCCGCCCTTGATTAATGAATAAACATGTATGTAAATGGGGATCAACGATGATAATGTTTATTTGGCCATGAATCTCATGAATGATGTTTATGATTTATATACGAGGCTAATGTGCATATTTTGGGAGCAGTGTCTAGCATTGAGTAGCCCGACGTTCAATAGACTATGCCTGTGACTCATAACTACGTGCCACCATAGGTTCATGTTGATACTTTACAATGTTAATGGATCCCCTCTTTCGTGATATCACATAATGCACATTAGTTTCCTGGCAAGCCTAGGATGATTCTGCCCACTTGAGTGAGATGTTGGGGCATCATGTAAGGCTCTACCATGATGGTGTCAGTTATGGTGATCCCTCCCATTGTTCCTCATGATTTATGCATGGTTATGTTCATATGGTTTTGGCTCCAGTTATGCTTAACGAGGTTTTTCTCCTATTATTATGATAATGACTGATTTATGAATGTTTTGAAAACCTTGAGCCTTATGTTATGTTATGATATTTATGATATGAGCATGTTGTCCTGCTCTTATGATATTTTATACATTTAAAATGTTCGTTTTACTTACCTTGCATACTTGGTACATTCCATATACTGACCGCATACTTTATGTTGTATCGTTTCATGATATAGGCTCCGATCTCCAAACCTAGCACTGTCATTAGCTCGTTCCCGTAGTTAGCATCTAACTCATTGGTGAGTCCTCATTCCTCGAGGACCAATTGACATCCTGATATACTCTCAGATGTTGCATGAGGCTCACGATTCAGATATTCGATACACCAAGGTGCCACCAAGATGTACTGTGACCTATGGGAAGTCTATTGGTGGAATGGCATGAAGAAAGACATTGCAGAATTTGTGGCTAAGTGTTCAAACTGTCAGCAGGTGAAGGTTGAGCACCAAAGGTCAGGAGGTGTGCTTCAGAATATCGATATTCCTACTTGGAAGTGGGAAGAAATCAATATGGACTTCATAATTGGTTTCCCTCAAACTCGTTGGTAATATGACTCCATTTGGGTTGTTGTAGACAGGTTGACCAAAGCCGCTCATTTTCTACCCGTTAAAAACACGAATTACACAAAGGATTATGCCAAGCTTTACATCTGAGATCAAGTTCGGTTATATGGAGTGCCCTTGTCCATCATATCGGACAGAGGTACTCAGTTTACCTCTCAGTTCTGGAGGTCAGTTCAGAAAGTATTGGGTACTCAAGTTAAGCTTAGTACAGCATTTCACCCGCAAATGGATGGTCAAGCGGAACGGATAATTTAGACTCTCGAGGACATGTTAAGAGCATGTATGATCGACTTTAAAGGTATTTGGGATGAGCATTTGCCTCTTATCGAGTTTTCATACAATAAAAGTTATCATTCTAGTGTCCAAATGGCCCTGTTTGAGGCTCTATATGGGTGGAGATGTAGATCACCTATTGACTGGTTCGAAGTTGGTGAAGCTGCGATGGCAGGACCATATTCGGTCCATGAGACTATGGAGAAGGTTCAGCTCATACGAGATAGGTTGAAAACAGCTCAAAGTCGCCAAAAGTCCTATGTCGATGTGAGAAGGAGAGAACTCGAGTTCAAAGTGAATGATGGTGTTTCTAAAGGTGTCTCCCATGAAGGGATGATGCGGTTTGGAAAGAAAGGAAAACTCAGGCCTTGTTATGTTGGCCCCTACCGGATTGTGAAATGGGTTGGCAAGGTAGCATATGAATTGGAGTTGCCCTCAGAATTAGCTCCCGTGCAGCCTGTCTTCCATATATCGCTCTTAAAGAAGTGTTTGGGTGATCCAACTCTAATTGTTCCGGTGGACAATGTTCGTGTGAAAGACAGCCTTAGTTTTGAGGAGGTTCGATAGAAATATTGGATCGTCAGGTTCAAAGGCTAAGAAACTAGGAAGTAGCTTCAGTTAAAGTTTTATGGAGGAATCAGCATGTTGAGGAGCTACGTGCGAAGCCGAAGTAGAAATGATGGCTAGATACCCACAGTTATTCTCTACCGGCTCAGTTCCAGCTTAAGGTATTAGTTTTTTCCCTAGTACTCTAATTAGTTTTCATGTTCAGTTCATGTGCCCAAGTTTCTTTTATGTCAAGGTATGTATGTATGGCTTGTGAATTCAATTCAGCCATGTAGTTTAGTTCAGAGGTAGTCATTCCGTCAACTTTTAGATTAAATGATCAGTATTTGAATATGATGATTGCATTTCTCTGCTTTCCTGTATGATTTTCAACATTTGAGGAAAAATGTTCCCAAGGGGGAGATATTGTTATACCCCAGAAGCCAAATATCAGACCCGGGAGTTGAAACAGAGAAAATTGTAAAATTTGCACCGGGTCACAGAATAAGTCGTTCTGTTATCCGTGTGAAGGACCACGAGTCATGAGGTGACTCATGGTGAGGTACTGCACTTGAGTTGAAAATTTGTTGATGGGTTCACCACAGGCATTACCACGAGTCATGGTCAGGCCCCACAACTCGTCAGGCTAACTATGGCCAAGGAAATTGTAAAGGGAAGTGTGAGTGGTAGTGCACCTGACGGTTGGACCCCACAAGTTGTGGTCAGACAACACGATTCATTGGGTGAATCGTGGTCATCAAGTAACTAATGATATGAGCTTTGAGGTAGTGGAGATAACAAGTGGTGAGCACGAGTTGTGGTCACCGGTAACGATTTGTATCATGGCCCGTTATGTGTTCCAAGTGAAACCTCGATAGTGTACCCAATGATTGATGTAACGACCCGTGGTTGGTGGTAACGACTCGTTAGGTCCCTCGTGAGGACTGATAAGAAGTTATTTTCTGCAAAGTCATTAAGGGTATTCTCGTCATTCCTATGCTCTAGGATCCTATACTACATCATTGTAAGCCATTTTCAGGGTGTATTAAGATAGGTTAAGTCATTCCAGCCTATTCTAAACCCATGCATGTAAGTTAGAAGAGTTAGAGAGGTGATCAAGCTCATTCACCTTCACGTTTTCTTCAATTTTTCATTGGGCAATCAAGAAGTGATAAAATCAAATCTTCCCTAGGTATGTAGGGTTATGAATGGGTGAATCCATTCACACCCATGCCCAATTTCTCTGTAAATCATGAAATTCCTATGTTGATTCTATGGGGTTTTAACCCAATGCATGAAATTCCTAATTCTCTACATGGTTATGATTTAAATATATTTCTATTATTGAATTATGATTCATGGGCAAGTTTTACGTTGTTTTCAATTAAAATCATGTTTCAAGCTTTTTAAAACTTAAATGCCCATTCATGAGAAGTTTATAAAAGTTGAGACATATGTTGAATGTTCATGTATGATAAAGTATTAATGATGAAAATCATGTTTTCAAGTTACCCATGTTATAATCATGTTTTCAAGTGAATTGACTATTTTTAAGCATGTTAAAGTATTGAGAAATTCCCACATGTTCATGTATGATTTATGATATATGACATGGATTTCATGATTGATCAATTTATTGGCCGATTTATGGGTCTTTGGTTCATGGCTAAACATGTATGTAAACAGGGATCAACGATGTTAATTTTTATTTTGCCAAGAGTCTCATGAATGATGTTTATGATTTATGTACGAGCCTAATGTGCATATTTTTGGAGCAGTGTCTAGCACCGAGCAGCCCGACGTTCAAAGGACTACGCCGGTGTCTCATAACTATATGCCACTGTAGGTTCATGATTATACATTACAATGTTAATGGATCCCCTCTTTCATGATATCACATAATTCACGTCCCTTGCCTGGCAAGCCTGGAACGACTCTGCCCACTTAAGTGAGATAGTTGGGGCATCATGTAAGACTCTATCATGATGGTGTCGGTTATGAAGAGTCCTCCCATTGTTCCTCATGATTTATGCATGGTTATGTTCATATGGTTTTGGCTCAAGTTACGCTTAATGAGGCTTTTCTCCTATTATTATGATTATGATTGATTTATGAATGTTTTGAAAACCTTGAGCCTTATGTTATGTTATGATATTTATGATATGAGCATGTTGTCCTACTCTTATGATCTTTTATGCATTTAAAATATCCATTTTACTTATCTTGCATACTCCGCATTCTACATACTGACCGCATACTCTATGATGTATCGTTTCATGATACAAGATCCGATCTCCAGACCAAGCACCATCATTAGCTCGTTATCTGAGTTAGCATATAGCTCATTGGTGAGTCCTGATTCCCCGAGGACCAATTGACATCAGTTACCCATTTATGTTCAGTTCTTTTTCCAAACATGTCGGGTTAGTTAGGGGTGTTGTCCCATCAACCCATCAGATATCTTAGAGGCTTTCAGACTACGTGTAGTATTCAGCTGTCATGTATGAAATACATTTCGCTTTCTCTGTTATGTTATGATTATGCTTTCGCTACGTTGTTATGTTGAATATTACTCTTTATTGATATTGAGTTAGATGTATGTTCATTCCATGGGTAACCTTGGAGTCTATCGGCGCTCCTTCTCCCATGTTATGATTCGGGTCTATGTTCGGGTCGTGACATTACCGAAACTATGTAATATTGGTATGTAATAGATCAACCTTAGCTAATTTAGATGAGCTTGAAATGGTTGATTTTGATGTCATTATTGGTATGGATTGGCTGGCGGCATGTTATGCTCATGTTGATTGCAGATCCAAGGTTGTCAGATTCCCTTTTCTTGGCGAGCCAGTCTGAGAATGGCAAGGTAATGCCGCTATACCTAAAGGTAAGTTTATTTCGTACCTTAAGGCTCAGAAACTAATACCCAAAGGTTGTATTTTTCACATGGTTCGGGTAAGAAAATTGGAATGTGAGAATACGACTCTCCAATCAATTTTTGTTGTAAAGGAGTTCCCCGAGGTCAGAGGATTTGCCTGGAATTCCTCTTGAAAGGGAGATAGATTTTTCTATTGATCCACTTCCAGGTACTCATCCTATATCGATCCCTCCATATAGAATGGCCCCAACAAAACTAAAAGAATTAAAGGACCAGTTGATAGATTTGCTCGGGAAGGGTTTTGTCCGGCCTAGTGTGTTGTCGTGGGGTGCACCGATGTTGTTTGTGTGAAAGAAAGATGGGGTCGTTAAGAATGTGCAGTGACTATAGGCAGTTTAATAACGTTATGATTAAGAGCAAGTACCCACTTCCCAGGATTGATGACCTGTTTGATCAATTACAGGGTGCCAGATGCTTCTCAACGATTGACTTGAGATCCGGGTACCGTCAGTTACAATTTAGGGAAGTTGATATCCCTAAGACTGCCTTCAGAACTAGATATGTCCATTATGAGTTTCTAGTAATGTCATTTGGGCTGACTAATGCTCCAACAACTTTTATGGACCTGATGAATTGGGTGTTTAGGCTTTTTTGATGTATTTGTGTTCGTCCTCATTGATGATATTCTAATTTACTCGCAATTCGAGGCTAGGCATGCAGATCATTTTGAGAGCAGTAATACAAACTCTCCAGGAGCACAAGTTATATGCTAAATTTTCTAAATATGAGTTCTGGCTAACATCTATAGCTTTTCTTGGTCATGTAATTACAACTGAAGGTATAAGATTGGAAAGTCAGAAGATAGAGGCAGTAAAGAGTTGGCCCAGACCCTTAAGTCCTATAGAGGTTCGTAGTTTTTTGGGATCGGCAAGTTACTATGCAGATTTGTAAAAGTTTTTTCTACTATCTCCACGCCATTGACAAAGTTGACTCGTAAAGCAACAAAGTTTCAGTGGTCAGAGGCGTGTGAGCGCAGTTTTCAGGAGTTGAAAGATAGGTTGACCTTAGCACCTGTCTTGACTCTTCCATAAGGTACAAAGGGTCATATGGTTTATTGTGATGCTTCCCGGATCGTCTTAGGCTGTGTTATGATGCAACACAGAAAAGCCATTGGCTATGCTTTGAGGCAGCTGAGAAAGCACGAGTAGAATTAGCCTACCCATGATCTAGAATTGGCAGTGGTGGTGTTCGCACTGAAGATCTAGCGTCACTACCTATACGGGGTACATGTTGATATCTTCACAGATCATAAGAGCCTACAATACTTGTTTTAGTAGAAGGAGTTGAATTTACGCTAGAGAAGGTGGTTAGAATTGCTGAAAGATTATGATGTTAGCATTATGCATCATCCAAGTAAGGAAAATATTGTAGTTGATGCGCTAAGTCGCCAGTCTATGGGTAGCTTGATTCATATTCAGGGTGATAAGACTGAAATGATGAAGACTCTACAACAGTTGGTTGACTTACATATTCAGTTACTAGATGCCGAAGATGGGGGTGTTATTGTCAAGAACACAGCAGAATCATCCTTGGTAGCAGAAGTTAACTGTTACACCCCGTTAAATTCCCGACACATAGATGGCCTATTCGCGTGTTGGTTAAGAGTATTTGAAAGCCATACATGCTAGAAAAAGGCCCGGGAAATGACCGGACGAGAAACCTGTCGAACCATAGCGGAAGGAGCTGAGGCAGAGCCCCTCCGCGATGGCAACGTGTCACGGAGGGGGAGCCTCCGCGTTGGCTCCGTGACACGTTGGCCTTGACCAGGCCAAAGAATATAAAGCCTCCAATTTCGGTTTAAGTCATTACAATCAGAAAATTTCCAGAAAATCGCAAGAAAACAGAGCGTGCGTGAGGATTTATAAATTATCACCCGATTACGCTGTCAAACATAGCCCAAATTCAAATTAACCTCAGATACCGAGGTATTTAGCAGCAGTGAGCATTCCTACGGATTTAGTTTTGCGAAATTCGGCCGATAAATTATCGTGCTACCGGGCTAAGGTAAGTGGAATTGCTCCAAATTAGTGTTAATGTGCTCCTAGCCTTAATGTGAATATTTCTCCCTTCTGGACTTTCGAGAAATAGCAAGTTTTTGACCGTCTTTCGATAAGCCAAAGTTTGGGCTATAAATATATTGAAAGTGACGTTTNAAGTTGAGGAAAAACATGCTATTAGTTAGGCCTAAAGACCTCAGGGAGTATTTCTCACCCTCTTTAAACATTAATTTGATGCTATGAGGACATAGCATGATTCAAGTATGGGGTGAGGGAAGTTTCAAGAGAAATGTCAAAAAATTTGTGCTTAACAAATTGTTGGTGAATGTAATGCTTGTGTGAAAAAAATGAGAAAATTTTGAAATTTTTTTTGTGAGTCAAGCATGACTTCATCACCCGTTGGTTTTTCTTTTCGATTTTTTTCCGACGGGGGGTCTTTGAATCGAAAAAATAAAAATTTTATTCGTATGTATATAATGTTTTAGTCATAGTTAGGGACTGTTTTTGATGATGGATGGATGACGACCGTCTTGAGGAAAATTAGTCAATAGGTTTTGGTTTTTGAAACCATAGCTAATTGATGCTTGTTGTTCTTGTTAGGTGTTATACATGATGGTAAGATGCAAGTATGTTCAATGTTGAAGCATGCAAGTGTATAACTTTGTTTGAGACACTTAGGCTCTTGAATTTGACTCAATATGATTGAAGCTTAATGTTTGAATTCGTGTGATTAGCNATTGAAGCTTAATTTGAATTCTTGTGATTAGCTGAGTAAGAATCTGCTGAATGTGTCTTGAATTGAGCATGTGCCATGAGTGTAAGGTTTTTGAGTATTCGGTGCTATTGTGGATTGTCTAGAACTTGCCTAGCATGTTTATGAAACAAAATGAAGGATGTGAATTGTAGGAGATGATTTAGGCATTTCTTTGAATGAACCTAATTTTTTATCCCTCATTTTACCCACCTTGAAAACTTAATCCTAGTTAGCCCCATTGAGCCTTGAGCCTATTCTTTGATAGCTGCAACATAAGCTTAATCCTTTTTATTTCGTTAGCCTTGAATTTGATCAAAAGCTCCTAAGCGCTTAAAGAAGAAAAATCTTAAAGAGTAAGGGAGTGAGAAGAATGAAAAGAGAGGAAAAGTGGAAGTTGTGAAAGTTGAGAAAGGTCAAGGGTGCACTTGTGTGAAAACGGTTGATTATTAGTAAGGAGTAAGAAAATAAATTAATGAAAAATTATTTATAAAACTCCTTACTAATAAGCTAAAAGTGCCTAAAAGAAATGGGGGAACAAAAGAGGAAAAAGAAAACTGAAAGGAGAAAAAGGTGAAGTGAGGGAAGGGAAGTTCGCAATGAGGGCGTGATGTATTAA
>JACEIK010004893.1:99036-122790 GCA_018107945.1 Datura stramonium
GTATCGTTCATCCAAACATTCTTATTTCACATTCTATCCGCATAAAATAATACATAGATTCTCGTCTAACTTATGTAGGTATTAGTTATGCGGAAAAAAAGTGGATCAAACATTGTATAACATAACACATAAATTTTATGTCAAAAGTAAAATTGAAATCAAACTTTGTATTAACAATGTTAAATTTCACGTGGAGTATATTTGTTCTACCATTCCAACCAAACATCACCGAATTACGAAGGGGGCTTATCCTGAATTTTGGTAAACAAAGGTGTCGTGTACGCAGCATTAATAATAGTGAAAAGCGGAAAAAGCTCCAAGGCACATTTGTGCTTTAAGCTCAAAACGCAAATAAAGTGTAGGCTTTAATGAAAAAAGACGCAAATGGAGAAAAAATGCTAATATATATGTTTAGTCCTAGAATAATAGTTATAACCATGAATAACAAATATATGTACAAGAAAATTGGAAAAAAATTACAATAAAGTGAAATATCAATTGTTTAGTGTTGCCTCTTCAAGAGAGACTTATTGGCAAGGAAAAATATGTCTTATAGCTTGGATGACAATATTGAAGCACACATTAAGGGAGACGAAGAGCTCAACATGATTTGAGCCTCACTTTAGGGCATAAGCACGCTTTAAACATGCCTTTGACAACACATCATGTAGGTCCATAGATAATGCTTTCTTTGCAAATTGAATGGTGTTGCTCAACTACCCATGACGATCTGGGATGTTAACTGTTTGTGCAAATAGATGTAGTTTCTGATTTTTCTTAAAGAATATGATTGCCTAATTGATGGAGGAAGAAAAGAAAATAATTGAGTGAAGACGGGAATGAAAATTGGATATGATAGAGTGAGGTAAGAATGAAAAGAAGTAGAGGAGCTATGTAACAGTTCCTTTTATGCCTTGCATCCAAGGGTGCGTCCGAGTGGTTAATGAAGTGGGGGTAAACTATGAGATCTCAGGTTGAATTCTAGCTGAGGCAAAAAATACTAGGTGATTTTTTCCCATTTACCTAAGCTCTGGTGGTTGGAGCTACCCGGTACCTGTGTTGGTGGGAGGTAGCAAGTAACTGCTAATTGGTGGATTTATTCAAGGCATGCACAAGTTGACCTGGACATCATTGTCATCAGGGGAAAAAATATCTTTTTATATCTTAAGTGGAAGTTAAGGGTGCTATTCTTAGGATGCGTAGGGGTAGAGCGACCGGGCCTGATAAGATCCCGGTGGAATTTTGGAAGAGTGCAGACAAGGTAGGTATATGGAGTGGGTGACCAAGTTTAATGTTGTTTTCAAGACGACAAAGATACCCGATAATGGAAATGGAGTACAATGATTCTGTTGTACAAAAATAAGGGCGACATTCAAAATTACAACAACTATAGGGGTATCAAGTTGCTAAGCTACACTATGAAAGTTTGGAAGAGGGTGGTGGAGAGCAGGGTGAGGAGGGGCTTGGCGATTTTCGAAAATCAATTTGGATTCATGCCGGGACACTCGACTACAGAAGCCATTCATCTCATAAGGAGATTGGTGGAACAATATAGGGAGAGGAAGAAGGATCTTCACGTGGTGTTTATTGATCTAAAATAGGGTTATGACAAGGTCTCGAGGGAGATTCTTTGGAGTTGCTTGGAGACTAGAGGTGTACCGTTGGCGTATATTAGGGCGATCAAGGATATGTATGATGTAGTCAAGACTTGGGTGAGGACGGTAGGAGGAGACTCGGAGCACTTCCTAGTTTTGATGGGGTTGCACCAGGGATCGACACTAAGTCCATTTTTATTTGCCTTGGTGATGGATACATTGACGCGAGGAATTCAAGGTGAGGTGCCATGATGTATGTTATTTGTGGATGATATAGTTTTGGTTGTCAAGACTCGCAATGGCGTGAACACCAAGTTGGAGTTTCGGTGACAAAACTTGGAGTCTAAAGAGTTTAGGTTGAGCAGGACCAAGACAGAATATTTGGAGTGCAAATTTAGTGACGTGATATATGCGGTTGGTGTGGAAGTGATGTTGGATACACAAGTCATTCAAAAGAGAGAGTTTCAGGTATCTTGGGTTTCAAGTACCTTGGGTCTATCATCCAAGGAAATGGAGAGATTGACAAGGATATTACTCATCATATTGGTGCAGGATGGATGAAATGGAGGCTCGCGTCCAGAGTCTGGTGTGATAAGAAAGTGCCAACAAGACTTAAAAGGCAAGTTGTACAGAATGGTGGTTAGACCAACTATGTTATATGGGGCGGAGTGCTGGCTAGTCAAGAACTCCCACATTCATGAAGGTTGTAGAAATGAGGATGTTACGGTGGATGTATGGGCATACTAGGAGGGATAAGATTAGAAATGACAATATCCAGGCCAAGGTGGGAGTGGCTGCAGTGGAGGAAAAGATGCGTGAGGCGAGGCTGAGGTGGTTCGGGCATGTGAAGAGGAGATGCCCCAGTGCGGAAGTGTGAGATGTTGGCTATTGATGATTTTAGGAGAGATAGGGGTAGACCAAGGAAGTAGTGGGGAGAGGTGATTACACAGGATATGACACATTTACAGCTTACCGAGGACTTAACCTTAGATAAGAAGGTGTGGAGTACATGGATTAGGGAAGCAGGATACTAGGTAGCAGTGTGTTTCACTTGTATAGTAGGTGCTTTTTCATTCTGTTACTAGTTGTTACTTGTATCTCATTTTTGGGACTGTTTTTTGTAAAAGCCGGAGGTCTTACCGGAGCTTGACTTCTCTACCTCCCGAGGTAGAGTAAGGTCTGCGTACATTTTACCCTCTCAGGACCCCACTTTGTAGGATTATAGCACAGGTAGTTATTGTTTATTGTTATATCTTAAGTGGGAGTGTAAGAGTAAAAGATTTTTGTTTTGAGAGGTACATTTTGCATCATTTTTCTGCTGAGTTCTTTCTCTCATCTTTAATAAAATTGTTTTCATTTTCTTATAAATAGGCTAGTTTTATCAGAGTTTTCTTTCTGGCGTAGAATGCGTTTTCTCATATTAACCTAAAATTGGATGCTTTGAGTAGTTAGTAAATGTCTATCCTAGATATCTGAGAATGTTTGGACTTTGGACATTGACTGAACTTATCAGCGTATTTTAAACCTGTTCTTTCAGTATTAATCTTTATTTTCTTGTTCCTTAGCCTACCCCTTTCCTTTACATGGAAATTGAGAAAGTTTTGTTTGAACATCATTAAAGATAGAGCTAATTAGTACCTCAAATGTGTGAAAGTGAGGCAGTTTACTGAAAAAACTCATATTAGCCAGATATCATGTCACAGTTAATTAACCAGAAAGAAAAAATGGGCTATCATTCTAATATCATTTTATTGAGGTCTTGAGAAGGGATGACTTAAATTTACAGAGCTGGAATGGGAGATAGGACTAACATATAGGGGGAGGTATTCCGAAATTTAATCATAGTGAGTTAGACAAAGAATGGCCACTCTATTTGTGCAGTGTACATTATTGCCCATTATGTTTTAGAATTTGCTGTTCCTGGTAGTCCATGTTTGCATGTTCTGGCTAAAGTGTTTGTCTTGTCAGCAGCTTGATAGATCTTATTCCAGATTAATGACAATAATTTTCTGGAATTTTGTGCTGGCTTTAGGTATATCCTTAAAATTACTATCGGCGTGGTTATGCTGGTAGCATAGTTGAATATCAAGACTTCGTGGTAACATTCTCTTTCTTCCTTTCATATTTTGCCAATCTTAAATAGTCGACATATGTTATGATGTCAACTGACATGTTTCTGTCTTTCCATTTGTTGAATTTTCCGGAGTTACTACATCAATCTTGTGTTCTTGGTATCTTTATCAAACATTCACATCCTCTCAATAGCCTAACCCACCACTAATTTAGTGGGCACAGAATTTGATCATCTAGTCTAGTAGCCGCTACCTCTTTCCTTTGAATATTTAAGAATTCTGAATTCATCTTTCATTGC
Source organism: Datura stramonium (assembly GCA_018107945.1). Lineage (NCBI taxonomy): Eukaryota > Viridiplantae > Streptophyta > Magnoliopsida > Solanales > Solanaceae > Datura > Datura stramonium. The sequence goes on from JACEIK010004893.1 coordinate 103,003, forward strand.
AAAGAAATAGATCTAGGGCATTTTAGTTGCACCACCCAAAAGAAGAAAATGAGTTGGGGAAAAGGGGCAGGGTTGGATATCAGATGATACTTTCTGCATCTCAAATTCTTTTTCTAGTTAATTTCCAATTTGAATCTGTTTCATGGAGACCTTGAGTTTAATGATATCGACTATTGCTGACTTATTTGTCTGACTTCTTTGAATCAGGTGCGCAACTATAGCCCCCCTCCATCAATCAACAATAGTATTAAGGTAATATTCCTTTTTAATGTTTTCTACATTTACATATATAGCATTGTCATGGAGACATGAAAAGGAAAGTAATTTAAACGGCTTGCCGGGTTGGGTATAAACGACTCAAAAGGTCTGACTAATGGGCATGGTATTTGTAACAAAATGGCTGACATAGTGTGATTTTATTGAGACATTTAGATCTAAGGATGACAATAGGTATCAGAGAGGAGAATAGAATTCCACTGCTAAGAGGTGCTTATGTCGGTTTCTGTTGTTTAAACTTGCAGATGGAAGTCGGTATTGAAGATTGCCTACATATTGAGTTTGAGTACAACAAAAGCAAGTGAGTAAAATGTTAAAAGTGGTTGTGTTTGAAATTTTTACACTGTTTCACCGTCTCAGTTTCTACAGTGTTGCAATATTTACTGAAGAGAAATAACTCCTGGTCTTAGATGTTTTGCTTTAGCACGAGGGAAACAGCTTTAGTTTAGAGAAATTACTTATCTGCGCTCTTTTCTTAAAAAAAGAACATGTCCCACATATGTTGTCTTTTTTGGCATGGAAGCATCTATTGATTATAAATGCCTCTTCTAATGTGCATTATAATATAACAGGTATCATCTGAAAGATGTAATCATAGGAAAAATATATTTTCTCCTTGTAAGAATTAAGATAAAGAACATGGATCTTGAGATTAGGCGTCGAGAATCCAACAGGTTCTGGGGCAAATACCCATGTTGAAAGCGGAGACACTGGCCAAGTTTGAATTGATGGATGGTGCTCCAGTCAGAGGTATACTCTGTCATCTTTTAGTAGTCGAGCAGTCATCTTCTTCATTGACTTGTGGTTGTATATTTTTGATATTTGTGTTCGATTGACAGGCGAATCAATACCCATTAGACTCTTCCTTAGTCCATATGAACTGACACCAACATATCGCAATATCAACAACAAATTTAGTGTCAAATACTATTTGAATCTTGTTCTCGTTGGCCCGAAGAGGACCGTCGGTACTTCAAACAGCAAAGGAATACGATATTCCGCCTGGCAGAAGCTTCCTGAATAAATGAAGAGATGTTAGCACTCGGGAATTCGGTTACTACCCTGCTATTCTGCATCTATATCTTTAATATTCCTGAGATCTCTTTATGCGATTGAGATGGCCGGTTCCTAAAGGTGCTAGAATGACTTTATTGGTAGATTGCGACATCTGGGAGAATACTTGCAATTTGTATAGAGTAGACAGTTGTGTACATGAATATTTGAGTAGAATCTCTAGTTGATATTTTGGAAAACACTGGGAAGGGACAAGGGATTTAAGTTAAACCGCAATAAGGAACTTGTTTTAGCTCGTATACATTGAATTGGATATTTTAATCTTGATTGCTACTATTTGTGTTGCTGTCTTACTGTATTCTTTGCTGCTTTTTCTCCGACAATGACAGGATCGACTTCATTATTTCTTTACATCTATTTTATTTTGGTTTCCATTTTCTCTTTCAGTTCTTTTGCTACTTGATTCCTTTCCTGGCTTCTTATGAAAGATGTTTTATTATGACCTTATGCATCGGAGTATCATAATTTGATTTTGCATTTTGTGGTTTCAACATGTGATTTAGTATCTGTTCTCCAGCTGCCACAAGCCATCTATGGATGCTTTAAGTATTTAAATTTGTATTGCTCCTTGTAAATTTAGTTATTATTCCCATATTTAGATCAGACATAATTCATAGCAACATGAACAATAGTATAAATAAAAACAGCATGAACCGTGAGGATCCATTCCAGTTGATTTTAACTTGCAGATTGAGGTGTAGTTGTATTTGCAGATTAAAAAAAAAAGCAATTATGCTTTCAGCGCTGTCGAGTGGCAAAATTAACCTATAAAATCATAATTTGTTCAAGTTTGAGCTAAATCATTGTACTATTTATTAAGTTTTTGTGTCGATTCTATATTTTTAGGTGATTTTTAATTTTGCCTCTCAAATTGGTGATTTTTATTTGTTGCTTTTCGGTATTTTAAGTAATAAAAATAGGATAAAAATGATAAGTAATATTTTTAAAAGTGCAAGATAAACAAAATTCACTGGAGGCAAATTGCACCAAGACATAGGATTGGCTTAAAGGGTAGAAGGTCATGCTATTGAATTTGTGCCTAGGGGCAAAAGTTCATACTCTTGAACTTAAATGGCTAGGCAAATGTTCATCTTCTTGGTATGTTTTGAGATATATCTTTGCGTGAATTTTTGCCTTAAAACACAAATTCATGCTACTTAACTTAGCCTTGAGGTGTAACCTGTGCGAATTTATGCCTTAAGGCATAGATTATGTGCGAAAACTTATGTCTTGTAATTGTTTATTTAAGGGCATTTTTTACCACGTTTTGTCACTTAAAATTTTCAAGGAAAGTTTAAAGAACACAAATTTAAGTGGCAAAAAATAAAAAATCACTATAAAATAAGGGCATTTGTGCGAATAACCCCCTATTTATTAGCTTAACTCATTTTAACCCATTAAAAGGATTGGTACGATATCTGGCTCAATTAATTTATGAAAATCCTTTCAAAAGATAATTTTTATATTTTATATGTTATATATATTAGCTACAATAACAAAAAATAATAATTTTATAAGGTATTAAAAAGTTATAAAAGAACAAATAAAATAATCAAAACGTAGTAAGAATTGATCGGGTTGAATAGGATTCCTTTAACATATTCTGTCTAACTTATTTCAACTCAAGTAACTTTTAAGTGGATCAATAACTCATTCATTTATTAATTAGGTCAAATTGCTTAGCCCAAATTCAATTTAACTCGTCCATTTATCATTATACTGACCCTTGGGGCTTCGATAGTTTCGATGGCTTGGATATGTTCAATGTAAATATTCAATATTTTCTAAGGGTCTATTTGAAAGATCATGTACTTGAAATTGGTGGTAGTAATTACACAATCTAGTAATCACATAGTATAGTAACACATTTATTTGCCATGATGTAATTACAAGCATGCATTTGGTTGTACAAGTGTAATTACGAGTTAGATTAAAATTTTAAAATAAAATTAATTATCACAAAAATTAATATTTGACAAATATGTCTTTATAAATGATACTAAATTAGATATTTAAGATACATATTGTCTCTAAAAATATATTAATTAATAAATAAAGAAAAAGTAAATCATAAAGATTATAATTAAAAAAATAAAAATATTTTTATTTTAAATTTAATAATATTTTAATTTAATTAATTATAGCAACTGAAATTCATATTTTTTAAAAACATCATGGAATGCATGTTTTAGAAAGAATATTAATATTATAAACATAATACCATAAAATTATTTAAATATTTGACAAAAAATAATTTATCAGCTCTAACTAAAAAAGGAATGGCATGCAATGTGAAAATAACAAGTCAAGCACTACTAAAACAAATAAAATAGAACCAATATAGTTTAAATTCAATATTTTTAAAAATATTTTTTCTATCACTTTTTATTTCAATCATAATTTAATTTCCAATTTCATATAACTGACTATCTCAAATGTTTTTTTTGTTTTTTTAAATTCAATTTCAACCTTAATTCAACAATGAAATTCTACATTAATTCAAACACTAGAATAATAATGTATTTTTAAATTAAAAATAAAATTAAAAAATAAGAAATAAAAAAATACGGCAATTACATGGAATCACTCGGAGTAAGGTTGGGAAATGACAAGAAAGAAAATAAAGATAAATAATATAAAATAAATACTATTTTAAAAATAATAAAATTAAAATAATAAACAATAAAAAAAGAAATTAAAATGAAGAAATAAGAAAATAAATTAAAAATAAAAACAAAAACAAAAAAATTAAAAAATACCTAGTAGTACACCATGTTAATTACGCAATTTTCACCTTCCCCCTATGAATTGGAGAGTGTAATTATACCCTCTAATTACACTCAATTCCCTGGCACGACCATATAATTACCTAGTCAAACAAACATATCAAAGCTTTGTGTAGTACACCAAATTCGCTCAAATTTAATTGCAGAGTGACTTCGAAACATACTTTCTAAAGATCATGACAATATTTGTTAGACGTCCACATCCCCCATAATTTTATTAAATAGATGGAATTGATGAAATTTATCTCTGAAGACTTTAGTTCTCACGAAAATTTCGAGGGCCTCTTTGTTTAAATTTTGCCTTTATTTTGAAAGTTAAATATGAACTCATCTACATAAATACATTTAGAATTGAGACCTTGTCTCTATTATAAAATATATTATATTATAGATGTTCATTCATATTCTGAGTCTAATAAAATAATTTGCAATGTAGCTTTTTTTATTAAATAAGCTTTATGAGCGAACTACTGCATGACAATTTCTATACGCAGAAAGCGACTTACGTTTTCTATAAATAGAAAACTAATTGATTCATTGTACAAATTTTAGAAAGAGAAATGAAATGTCATCCTCCCCCTCCCCCTCACAATTTTTTTGGTATGTCTTTTATTTTGGCATTTTATTATTATTATTATTGTTGACACCCAATTTTGACCTCCATATGCCCCATCTATTGCTTATATATGAATTTTGAAAATTATCTTTTTACATAATTATTTAGTTCGTATTCATAATATTTTAATATTTAATTATTGTAACTCTTAAATTTTTATAATTTTTCAAATTATAATTTTAAATGTTTATTTACATTTAGTTTCAATGTTATGTAATTATGGCAATATACAACGTTTGCATATTAATATATATGCATATATGAAATATACTTTCAAATGTAATTATGTAATATATGGCGTATTGCATATTAATATATATATACTTTCAATTAAATAAAAGATTTTATCTTAAATTTTACTTAAATTTTATAAACTATTTATATAATAATATTTGTATAATTAGATAGAATTTATTTATGTTAATAATAATATTTATAAAATTTTATCGTAAATTAAATTAAGTTATTTATTTTTTTTGTTGTTGAGTATATTTTGTTTTTGTGTTTTTATTAATTTAATAACAACAGCTAAATTTTAAATTTTCTCAATTTATTTAAATTTTAACCACTTCCTATTTAATTTATGTCAATTTTAACCAATTTGATCAAATTCTGATGACATTTTAAATACAATTCAATTTTAAAATTAATCCCACAATTTATCAAGTCCGGTTAACCCATCTATGACCCGCGATCCGACCCATCTTATGAATTTTAATCTCTGCCATTCATCTCCTTAATCCTACGATCATGATTAAAACCCAACCCACTTTCCTTTTAACATATCCAACCCCCAACCTAAACCTAACTTTTATTTCCCCTCTACCAGAGCTGCCGCACCCTTCCCCATTCCTTTCGTCTCCTCTGTTCTTCCTGTTCCAGCCATCTCTGGCTGAGCTCCTCTTCTCCCATCTCGCCGCCGCCGACAAACTCCGATCGAGAACCACCAACCTGACCATCTGCTCACTCCCTCTTCCTCTTTATCTCTCCATAGATCGCAGACCACAGTTGTCGAACAAACACCCGTAGAAACCCCGCGACCGATGAAATGCCCTCCAACCAGACGTCGCCCTTGCTCCGCCTGTCTACGGCGGACCACCCTGAACCCAGCGCTCTCCTCTTCTCTCCAAAACTGCCAAAAACCTCCAAATGGACTACCCTTATTCCTGCGAAGCCTCCACAGCCGACTCACCATCGCCTCTCATCCCTTTTGTCTTTTTTATCTCACCCAAACAGATCTTCTCCTCTCATCCATTCAACCCTCTCACCACAGAAACCTTACCGCCTCCACCGTTTTGGCTAAATTTCGGCCGACGAAGACCCAACTATCTCTGTCTTCTCAATCAAGCACAACTAAAAGAGCCTCATGAGCCACTCGTCAATGGCTAATGGTTTGAGAACAATACACATGTCATACTTTAAACTATGAACAACATCTCACCAAGTCTCTTTTATGACGTTTTGCGATGATTGAAATCCATCTTGGTAAAATCCCCCTTATGTTCATATTGTTACCCTTGTACCCCTGACTTTTCTTTTTAATAGTTTCTCATATTCAAAAATTCATGCAAATTTGTATTATAATTAATACCTACTGAATGTTACCTAATTGTGTCTGTGCATTTCCCCATGTGAGAATCCCTACATTTTTCTGTGATCTTTGACATAATCCTAACCTGCTGGTATGGCTAGCCCTCATTTAGTGATTAATGCTCTTGTTGTATTCTGTATGATTAATGCTCTATGTGAATCATACTATAGGGATACTCTGTCAGTTGCTCACTTTTCCTTCTAGAAATGATTCTAAATTTCTTTAATTATCCAGCTGTGATGAGATGAAAATCTTTGCTTAAAGCAAGCATATTATCTTCTTTGTTCTATTCAGTAGTACGTTCACCCAATAATATATGATTGACAACCTTTTTCAATATTTACGTTAGGTTCTTATTTTGGTATAATTATAGCTTTGCTACTTGCCTATTTTAGTAGATTTTGGTGACTTGGAATCTTTACCATATGCAATTCATTTCAGTAATATTAGAACTACTCTGTTACTTGATTAAATACTCGTACCATAAGCGATATGTGGCAGCCTAATTTACTTGATTTTTAGCAGTAGCTCTTCTTCCTATGGTCAGTTTTCATATGTTTGTGTTAACTAGTAGACTATGTACCTTTACACAAAAATCGTGATGATCTTAATGTTGACCTATGATTGGTTAGCTTTGATTCACAGTAACCTTGACTGAATTTGTTTTCTCCTCAAATTGGATTCATTACAACCTTACGTGCTAATTATGGTAGCCCAAGGTCTCATATTCACGTGATTGATGGATTAGCTTTTAATACTTAACTTTTTTTTTCGGTAAGTTGAATGTGTTTTGCTCTTAAATTGATTCTGCCTTCTTTGATTAACGAAAGTTCTAACATGATTGATTATCATTTTTCTGTTTATTCCTTTAACTTAGGTATACATTTATTTATGTTAAATTATTATTAGTTGTATAGATAATTGATTCTATGTAAGGAAGTTTGCGTGATTGATTATCTCCTTCGTTATTTTTCTTAATTGATTCTTAGTTAATTTAGTGCCTGACTAATTATAGTAAAATCTGATATATTTTTATATACTTTGATTTAATTTTATTAATTATGGGTAATTTTGACCCAGTTATGTTATTTATTGCTTCTCTTTTTCTTAACTGATTTGGTATATATTCACTGATGGTAATTTTGCATTAGTCTTACACCTAATTGATTTTATGCACAACTGTTTAATAATTCCTCTTTGATTGATGCTAGGAAGATTTTCCTCTCCCCTTTAGTTTCTTAATAATTGTATTTCTCTAGTATATAAGGACGCCCTCCTCTACCTTCTCTAATTCATTCTAACATGACTATTCCTCTAGCAACAGAACAAAAACCTCATTTGGTTCTTTAAGCAATGCAACTTTACTTTATCTTCGAACTTTATTACTCTTAAAGAATACAACTTGGTTTGTTCTCAAGTATAATTATTTGCTCTCTTCTCTCTTCGATAATTTTGTATTTCCTTAATCCCTCCTCAACACAGAAGCCTTTGCTCGAGAATTCTTTGAATTCTCGTGATCTTGATGTGTTGAGGTTCGTCATCCCTATCGGTGAAAAGGTTTTGCTAGGACTATTGACTTATTATGTCTGTTTTTGCTTGAATTACTATTAACTGGTTAGTTTATCTCCTTATAATGCCATTTCGGAATTCGTTAGTATGAATATTTTGGATATTCTAATGTGTTCTTTATATGTTTTGCTTCCTTGCATAGTGTCACGATTCGAACATAGACTTGAATCATAACATGGGACAAAAGGAGTCAGAGACTCCAAGTCGACCCATGGCATTAACATTCATCTATTTTCCTTATCAACAAAATATATTACTTAACATATCAACATATCGAAACATGGCATAACATAGCATGATATGGCCAGTGCAGGCTAAATACATAACACACGTCGTGACGAAAGCCTCTGTAACATAATTGATGGGCTGATGGAAAAGCATCTAACTAACCACGACAATTGAAACTAAAATAAAAACATCAAGTTTTGAGATCAAATGGTTCTCGGAGAGTGAGGACTTTCACCAACAAAAATTTGCATGTAGAAACTCGTAACAAGCTAATGGCGATCTTGGATCTACGAAGGTTGGAGCTGTATCATAAAACGATAAAAAGTGGAGTATGCGGTCGATTACGTGGAATGTATTAGTATGCAAGGTAAATAAAATTGACATTTAAAATATATAAAATCTCATAAGTGATAGGACAACATGCTCATAACATAAATAACATACGGTAACATAAGACTCAAGGTTTTCAAGACATTCGTAATTCGATCGTAATCATAATCATAAGAGAAAAAAACTTTTGCTGAACATAACTTGAGCCAATATACATAATCATAAACATGCATAAATCATGAGAGCAGTGGGAGATTTTCTTCGCAGAGCATACCTTATATTAGCACACATGGTGCTCGACTTGTATTCTAGTCGAAAAGGTGTTCGTACCTTGCCAATGGTAGAACCATGAATGGTGTGATCACACATGAGATGGGCCATTTGGTCCAGGGGGGCAACTCACAAGGGGAGGTCCCAAGATATCCTACGGTGGCACGTAGTTATGAGATCGGGAATTCGGGAGCAGGCCCCAGGAACACCTTTCAGTGTTAAATAATACTTCCTAAACATATATAGTACTCATGGCTAGATTATACATGAAATTCATGGACTAGTTAAATCATGATAATCATAAATATGCTTGTAAATATGTGAATTAACCATGACGATAAGGCTCTTGAGTCGACCATAATCATAAATTATAAATCATGAGGTTCATGCATAATTATAAACATGTATATACTTGATATTAATAAATTCATGATGAGTACCTGAGAGAAATCATATCATAAATCATAAATCATAATTTGGGGCTTAAGAAGTCAAGATCATAATGGAACCATAAATTGACTTTCATGAAGCTTACATAATTGGGCATAATTTAATTAGAAGTTGAATTTTTTTTGTTTTTGAATTTTTAAATTTTTTATAAAATTTTACTTGATAGATCTACTAACATACTTTGGAACATGAGAGAGTGGACCCATAGAAATATCATAGAGAATTTCATGAAATTGGGTTAAAACCCTAGAAGTTCTTAAAATCATACTTGAAACTTGGAATTCACCCAGATTAGGAAGGATTTGATAAGGGAAGAGTATTCATAATCATATAAATATAAATTTAATCATGAGGGAGCTGATTTCATGGAAGAACTTGAAAGAATTTACCCATAAGAGCTAAATCCTAAAATTTCAAGGTTAGGCATGGGAAGTGAGAATCATGTGATACGACTTGAGAATGGCGTGGAGGTGGAAAGAAACCCATCACTCGCTGGCCCTACATACTGGTTTGATGATTCCTTGACTTGTCTTGAAGAGTCAAGAAGATTTGAAGAGTTGAAGAAGAACCTAGCTCCTTTCTTGAGAAGAAAATCCAACTCTCGATATTTTGGGGAGGGTGAGGATTTAGGCTAGGTTAATCTCTTTAATCTGACCTTAAAAAAACCCAAAACGTCAATATTTAAGAGTTAGAAGCTAGGAGTTTATAAAAATGCCCCAAAACTATCGAAATAAAACTTTATGGCGCAGTTTACTCGGCCAATGAATGCAGTGGTAGGTTGCTTGTACGGCTTTCTTGCGAGATTCGTACCATGCTTGTTGTAGCTTCACTAAATCGTTCATAACTTTTTACTCCGAGTCCGATTGGCGCAAGGTCGGATGCGTTTGAAAGAAGACTCAAAGTTAAATTTTATATCTTTGAATCACTCAAAAACATTTGTAACATAGGAGCTATGATCGATTGGGATTGTCCCTTATATGAACCAATACGAAAAATTCAATCGGTAAGAGGCTCTCGACTCAACTTCGTGCTAGAGGTTCCTTATGACACGAATTTGCATCCAATGCACTTCTTACACTTTGGAATTAATCTTGGCACCTTGTTTTCCTCCAAATTCATCGGGTGTGGGTCCTATCCGCTTACCTAGAAGGGTTTCTAACTTAGCCCAAAAGTCCGAGGCATTATAATATATCAACTCACGATTGAAACCAATGATTCATACCATCATATTACGACTCGTACCATGAGTCATACCACCAACCTATGGTTTCCTCATTAACTAATGAGTCCATTTTCCCAACTACCTTAAATATTTCATGACTCGTACCTAATCGTAACTCCATCCTACGAGTAGTACTATTACTGTACAATCATTCACATAATAACTCCAAAGAGACTTGCTCCAGGCTTCTACAGACATGAGTCGAACCCACATACTACGGCTCATAGTGGGAACTCGTGGTTGGGAAACAACTTATCTGATCTGGACCATGGGTCTTCCCACCTACTTGTACTACCAACCTACGGCCGTAGGTTGAGTCGTCTTGAAGTAAATTTTTCCAACTTTTCTTCTTTGATCACATTTCAAATCTCCAAGTCTAGTCTTAGGAACTTTTGGGGTATTACAATATCTCCCCCTTGAGAACATTCTCCCTCAAATGTGGGTTAAACATCTTGAAGAAGCTAGGAAAAGAGCGCCATCCCAAATAATGAACATGTTGAAATTTTGTGAGTGATTGACTCAGAAGTGATACACATGATTGAAATTTGAATTCATGAAACATACATACATACTAAAGACATGAATGGAAGCTATTATGCACGACTTGACATAAAAGCTTGAATAGAGTTCTAAGGATGAAATTTTATACCTCCGAGATGAGCGGGCGAGGTAGGAAAAGATATCGGTATTTAGCCATCATATACGCGGCTTCCCACATAGCTCTCTCAACAAGTGATTCATCCACAAGACTTTCACGAGGCTACTTCCTTGTTTCTCAACTTACGAATCGATGATCAAGGATCTCAGTAGTACCTCCTCATAGGTAAGGTTATCCTTCACCTTAACTCTCTCTACCGTAACCACTAAAGATGAATCTTTGATGCATTTCTTCAATAATGACACATGAAACACCCGGATGCCTTTGAAACTAACTCATTAGTAGTCCAACTCGTCGGTCACGCCAACATGTCTCACAACCCTATATGGCCCAACATATTTGGGGACTAAGCTTCCCTTCTTTACAGACCCTCAAAGAATCAAGAAACCTCCATGCCTCAAAATGAAGCTCAAGCATCAAATTATGAATTTGCCGTCCATAACCATTTCGAATTATCAAAATCTGGTCAAATATATGTGTATTCACATAAGAAAATAAAATCATTGACATCGTATTGATATACTTCTATCAGGACCCAAAAGTCAACCAAAAGTCAACTGAGTCCGCAAGAGAGAAAGCTGAAATTTTATTTGAAAATCATGTTACACATAATGTAAAGAACTCAAGTATGAAATTTCATTTCAAACGAGCTCAAATCGACTTTGAATTTACAAAATACAGTCTCTTAACTCTAGAACAAAAATCCTAAATTTTCCTTCAATAAATTCAAGCCATGCAAATGAAAACTGACGAAATCATGGAGAAATACCAAATTCGAGGATTAGATACTTATCCCCTTGTTAAATAGTGAAGAATGTCATAAAAATCACTCAATTCCGAACTTCAAAACTCCAAATATACTCAAAATACCAAATAAACATAGTACATTACCAAATCTGGCCTTAGGTATTTATATGAGGCTATACCGACCGCCAGAGTACCAACAACTTTAATTTCTACTAAAATGGCGATAACTTCATCATACGAACTTGAAATATGACCATTGTTTTCCTATAGTTCTCGAATAATGATATGGACCTACTCGTTTAATCAAAACTCCATTTAGTGCTTTCGTTTGCCCGATCGACATCATTTTCGTTTAAGAATTATTTCGGCTTTTGTAATAAAATTAAATCTTGACTTATCGAAATTACACCAAACTTTTCAAATAACTCCTATAATTCATGCTAAGATTTTTGGAAGTCTTGGAAAGATTTTTCAATCTTAAAATCTAAGCGAACCTCACGAGTTGCCATATTCTATGCTTAAAAAAATCATGCTAAACACACCAAAACATTTCAAATCCACCCGAAACTCATCCGAGATCCTCGGTCACAAACCAAATATGCAATTCAATTATAAAACACATTTCGGACCTGTTGGAATCATCAAATCACCCGATGAGAGTCGTTTCGATCAAAAGTTGACCATGGTCAAACTTAGTTTCTTTAAAGCTCATAAATCCAACGAGTTTAATTCACTCTCGAACACCTCGGAATTTATTGCAAACTATCCAACTAAAGTCATAAATCACCATACGGGGCAGAACTTTCGGAACCCAAATTGAGCTCGTTAACTTTGGAAATGTTGACTTTGGTCAAAACTCTCAAACTTCAAACCTTCCAAAAATCAAAAATCTTATCCAATCTTCATTGGATCATCTTGAAGTGTGTGTCTTTTTTTCATCCATCTCCACAAGTCATGAGTAACAAAATGAGGATCGAAAAGGTTCAACCCAGGAAAATGGATCAACAATCACAAATGACTATGTGGGTTGTTACTTTGGAGACTTGGCTAATAAGCGCACTTCCTAAACTTTTACATGCAGAGCATCTATGGTAGGGATGAGAATTATCCTGAGCATTACAAATTTTAACCAGCATTTCCATCATGGGAACATTCATAGGGCTTAGAGTAAAGGAAATTATGAGCATGAATCATTCGAAAAATCTAAGCTGGGCATACACTTGATATAACACGATCTTATGAGCGATATGATAAATCTTAGGTGAGTCCATAGAGTTGAGCATGCTGAGGGACATGAGTTTATATACATAATGAGGGACATGACATGAAGGAAATTTGAGATTTATGGAATCATGGAGAAAGAAACGAAATCACCATCTGATAGTTACTTCTCATTCTATGAATCTAGTACGAATACACGTAAGAGCACTTGGAACTTAGACATGGGCATAACAGGTTCACATACGACATGAGTAAGGCGACTAAGCGTGGACTAAAGTACATAAGGAGACCGACTAAGCGTGGATTGATCTCCCATAATTGCGATCTGGACCTTCACACTTGAAGCTCAAGGCATGACTTGGTCCTTCACCTTATAATCTCCCACTTAGCTTAAAGGTCATCATTTTGAGGATTAGTCCCTTTTTAAGGCTAGACGAAATTACTATCTCTTGACTTCCCATTTGTCTCTAAGGCTATCACGGAAGGCTTCATACTTCTCGGCCCATTACTCCGCCACTCTTTGATTCCTTGCTTCAAGTTCACGAATTCTTCTGCGCTAGCTTTTTTTAACTCCCGAAGAGAGAAATGACTCGAGAGCGCCTTTCATTCCATTGGTAAGGTTATTCTTTGGAGTGTGGATACGATTTAGAAGGATAGAAGATATTTCATGTACGACATAGATAATGAAAGAAGGAAACACTTCCTAAAATATTTCGTAGCCCTTTTATCATAAGTGTGACGCGCTTCACATCCATGAAAAAATATGCCAATGGATTTCAGACATCCTAGGACACTTTAAAACCTAGCTTTGATACCAAGTTTATCACGATCCAAACGTATGCAGGATCGTAACGGGGACGAGCTGAGATTCTAAGTCGACCCGTGACATGAACATTCATCTAACTTCATATCAACAAAACGGATTACTTAACATATCAACATCTTAGAAAGCGTGAACATGACATAACATAGCATGATAATCGGTACGGGCTAAAATATATAACAACCGGAGTACTACCGTAATTACCGAAAGCCTCTAATATAATAGATGGGTTGATGGGACGACATCCCCAGCTAACCCGGCAATTGAAACTAAAAGAAAACATCAAGGTCTGAATCAAATGGTCCTCAGAGAATGAGGACTCACCAACAAATTTGGATGCAAAACTCTGTAATGTAATGCCCATGAGCTTCAGAAATCAATATTCGGGACTTAAATCGGAAAACACGAAAAATTGCGGAAGCATTGCCCGGGGACGGCCCGCGACAAGTCGTTAAGTAACTTCATGACTCGTTAGGTGAGCCATGAGGAGAATTGGATAATGTAAATGAGGAGGCGGGGTACCCACGAGGGACTTCACGAGTGGTGCTCAGCGACACGACCCATTAGATCGATCGTGATGGGACTGAGTTGAGAAAACATTGTGTTGTCCGAGTGTACTTGATGAATGGTGAAAATGAGTCGTTGTCCCCATTAACGACTCATTATGTCCCTCGTTACGAGCCCGATTAATTTTTAGCGATGTACGGCCAGGCGTTACCATGAAGTCGTGGTGAGTCACCACGACCCATTAGGTCACCCGTTAGGAATCACCTGGCGATTTTCAGTGAAGATTTCCTAAGGGCTAATTAGTAATTTTCTACGCCAAGCTTTAAACTACGTCGTTTTAGCATTAATTTTGAGACGTTTTAGTGAGAGTAACAAGTTCTCTTCCTCATTCCCAACTCAAACTAGAAACAGAATGTAGAATTCTCTCTCGAGTATTTGGAGGCAAGAACTAGGGCAAATCATTCCTCTTCGATTCTCAAGAGGTTTATCTAGGTTTCTTCATCAGGTATGTGGGTATTCAACAAGCGAAATTATTCTTCCCTTGTGTCCTCCAAAATTCTTTCATAATTTCTCTATTAGTTTTACCCCCGAGTCTTGTCGAATATAAAGAAAGTACATGTTATTATTCGTCAATCTCTCATAGAAGAAGAACCCTAACTCCTTTCTTGAGAAAATCCAACTATAAATCTTTTGGAGAGGGTAAGGATCTAGGCTAGGTTAATCCTTTTAATATGACCTTAAGAAAGTCAAAACTTGTCGTCATTTAGTAGTTAAAAGAATAGGATTTTACTAAAATCCACTATCAAATAAACCTGTGGCGACGGTTACGACCAACAGTACGGGTCGTAGGTTGCTTGTACGACTTCAAATGTTGAGTCGATATCATGTCTAATGCTACTTCACTAAATTGCTCATAACTTTTATTATAAATTCCAATTGGTGCAAAGTCAGATGCATTGGAAAGGGAAGATCAAAGGGCTTCAATTTGATATCTTTGAATGATAAAAAAATATTTTGCAACATGGGATCTATGGTCGGTTGAGATTGACCCTGATAAGAACCAATACGAAAAACCTAATCAGCAAGAAGGCTCTCAACTCAACTTTATGCTAGAAGTTCCTTGCGACCTTAATTTGCATCCAATGCACTTCTTACACTTTAAATTAATCTTAACACTTTTTTCAAAAATTCATCGGATTGTGAGTCTATCCACATACCTAGAAGGGTTCCTAGCAGCCCAAGGAAGTCACAAGACTGGCCCATAATATATCAGCTACATGGCGCAATACGTGATTCACACAATCATGTTATGGCTAAATACCATGAGTCGTACCGGCACCAACCTATGGTTTCCTCAGAGTTTACTAATGAGTCCATTTTCCTCAACTCTTTGAATATTTTCATGCCTCATACCCACGACCCGTAACTCCGTCGAGTCATACTATTACGTCTGATCATTCACATAACTCCAAAGACTTGCTACGACCCGTCACATGGGTCATTGCCACATACTATGACTCTTAGTGGGGACTCGTGGTTGGAAACAACTTATACGTCTGGACCATGGGTCTTCCTATGACTCGTACTACCCGACCTCGACACGTAGGTTGAGTCGTCTTGAAGTAAAATTTTCCAACTTTTCTGTGATCACACTTCAAATCTCAACTATAGTCTTAGGAACTTTTGAGATATTGCACATAGTAATATACATACGAAAGTTTCATACGAGCATCAATGTTGGACTAATTATACGAAATAAATTAAAGTCACAGGTTAAAAATGGGTATGCTTATGCGTATCTTTGATGTATTTATTTATTTAACGGGTTAGCCGTGAAATGGAGTGAATGATGCATTTAAGGATAAGAGGTCTATAGGAATTAGTTTAATATTATTTTTATGTTGTATTTATTTAGGCTCTTATTTTTTTCGATTTGTAATAATGTAGTAAATACGATAGTGGAAAAGGGGTTTATGGGAGAGGGGGTTATGCTTTGTTTTCTTGACTTCTAGTTATAACCCGATAAAACATGCCCATAAAATTTTAATAATATACGCAACGATAGAAATCATGTCCATAGGAATTTAATTTATTCAATAACATCGTAAGTTAGATTTCATGCTTATAGAATTAATGAACTTAATTATCTATACTAGAAATTATTCTTATAGGAACTAAAGCAATCTTATTCGAAGCATGTCTTATGTTAAAGTTTTGTAAAACTTTTTTTATAGGATTACTGCGGTACATGTTAGTACTCTTTGCTCACATTTTCGCCATTAATGGCCCAATTTTATATATATCTGCCTATAGGATTAAAATTTGATTAATAACAACTTGTTGAATCAAGCTTGTCGACGGTTAATCGATTATAGTAGTGTAATTCTCATGTTGTCCATGTCAAATTGCCTGCCACTAAGTTGCTTCCTATTAGAATCTTACTTTATTTTTGTAAATCGGTCGATCATTTAATTAAAAATCATGTGCATCGGTAAAACCTTTATTGATATGAGATGCGTTTATCTTGTGATGTAGATCCCATGCCTATTGAATCGCATATTGACTTGCTTTAAATTATACATAGTCCAACAAAGTTATATTATGTGTTGTATAGTTAAAATGAGTCCTTTTTGCATTAGAAATCATATTTATATGATACGTTCACATATGTTTGGAAAACATGTCTATAGGATACATTTACATATGTTTAAAACATATATATGATTTGCCCACATATCTAGAAATTATGCTCATAGAATTTGAGGCTATGTTGAAACCTTCTATGTTTTTATTTTATATTTGTTTATTTGATGTTTATACGCTTTTAAAGCTCTAAGAATTTTAGATCCCAAATTCAATGTCATGACCAGACTACACCATGGACGTAACACGGTACTTGAAGTCACAAGTGATCCCAAGTCAACCCTTGGTCTATCATACACTAGTCTGAGTAAACGTGCACATCGAAAATTTGAAATAATACATTATAACATTTATGATAAGTAAAAAGAAGCACATGAGGGATTTTAAATATTTGAAAGTGAAATCAGTTTGGTTTGAATGCCATCTGTGGAAGGGAGTTACTGGGACAAGCCTCCAGCTAACTCTAAGTCTTAACTAAAATAATAAGAAAGCTGAAATGAATGAAATAATGCCCTCAGAATATGAGGACTCACATCACTGAACTGTGATAGGGAGATCGAGGAACAAAATCGGCTAACGACATTGGGTTTGAGAACCTGCGAGGCTGTATCATGAGATGATGATACAACAGTAAAAGTATGTAGTACTTTGAATGTACTGAGTAAGTAGAGAGATATAAATAGTATAGAAAGGCTAATATTGAACTGAAATGACATGAAATGACCAAGCGAAATGCGCGTCTAAATGGAATATAGGCTATGCTCGATAATGACCTGGATGATGAAGATTAGCAAAGCCCATACCTAAATTAAGTGTGAATTAAGGAGTGCATGATTGGGTGTCTAAACTGAGACTGAGCTGGTAGGGAGAGTTTCACAACAGACATATAACCGTGAATAAGAGCGTGGGTCAGATATATACGCTTGCTTTGGTAGGACCCAAAATAACTTACTGAGTATAAAGGCATGATGGGTGATCACAAAAGTCTGGGGCCTATTAGGTCAAATAATATTGCCAACCTACACTGACTATGTATTTTTGTGAACCTGGGTATGGTAGAACCCTGGCCCGCTCGGTTCTAAGTCTACTCCTGGAAACCTATATTGAAGCTTGCTAAGTTGATAGGCTCAAAAAAGCTAAGTCAAAAGAATATAGGGGCAATATATACAAGAAGCACTCAAGCGCTATCGGACCCGAATTCTGAAACTGGGTTCTAGACTTGTTAGAGCTGCTTATCTGGAAGCGTCGTAACCATCTAAGAAAAAAGCGTAAGTGAGCGGGGTCCTAGGGTGAAAATTCGAGGTATATCTAAAATGTCATGATCGCCTAATGGTTAAAACTAGATTTTGATATGGGAAACCTATTGACACCTCGGGAAAAGACTGAGTCAAACTGATCAATTGACAATTTTCTGAATGATTCTGAAGAGAGGTTTTACGTTCTAAGCTGGTGAACTACTAAACGGCTAATAGTGAACTCCTTTCGTTCCCACAACACGAGAATTCCATAATATGTGAAAAATTCAAAAAATTAACGAAATATCATCCAACAAGGCTAAAACCATTCTTACCAATGGAATATTTGCTCAACACACACACACACATACACACACACACACGTATATATATGAATTACTAGGAAATTCACCCAAGAAATTCTTTATTCACTAGATGAAATTTAATAAGTAAAAATCATTACTCGAAAGTTAGGGCTTAAATTCACTTTTGTACGAACATTGACAATTTAATTAGGAACTGCTAAAGATGATATGGGAAATAAACATGGATATTATTCCAGGACAAATTAACGAAAAATAACATACAATTTCTTCGTATTCGAAAGCGCAAGGCTAAAACTAAAGAGATTATGAGAAGATTTTTGGGGGACACAAGGGAAGAAGCAGGTTCCCTTGTTGAATTCCTACATACTGACTAAGATCCTTCCGGAGGAAAAGAAAGCGAGCGGCTGCAAGAATAGAAGCCCTAGTCTTGCTTGGAGGGTTCTTGAGAAAACTTCCGATGTTTAAGGCGAGAGTGAGGAATGTTAGGGCGTCACGGATGACTACACGCAAGTGCACGTGGTCGAACAAGTAGTAAGTGGCTCAAGTAAGCCAAGTATCGATCCACAGGGACTGGACTACAGGTAAAATCACCTCAAGTGTCAATTCTGTAACTCAAAAATGAAGACAACGGTGTGAAGAAATTTTTTTATATTTTGTGACTTATTTTATACTAAGCTAAAATACATTATACAAGTGAGTCTGAACATTATAATGTGAGCATGCTGAGGCAAAATGAACATGTAAAGAAAGTAATTATCGACATACATGGTTTATCTTTTCTCCAGTTTGCTAGTGAACTTATGCCTATAGTTAAAACTCGTATTTAATCCAACTTAAGAATCATGAACCTTCCATCTACATTTACGTGAAGAAATCCATGTTCTAGCCATATCTAGCCATACGAAACCGATTCCACACTTGACTAATATGACTTTCAGGTATATTTCTATCCTGAAGGTAAATCAATTCTCAATTTTTCCAAACTAAGAAACGATCATATCCTATTAATTCACAACTTTCCAGTTTCTTGCTCTCTCGAGTGAAACCGGACTTTTTGAATTTACATTAACATTGGCCAGATATCAATGCAGTAAGAGCAAGAATTAATAGAACAACCATGGAAGAAAAGATGGGAAAACCAGATAATCAACAATTACATTTCAATACAAATGTTCCTAACCTCAGCAAGAAGTGGAATTAGCCACTCATTTGTGGA
>JACEIK010004894.1:23124-65209 GCA_018107945.1 Datura stramonium
TCGCTTCAACCATTCTTAACAATTCAAGCTTTATGCCAAGTATTTCCAACCCTTTGGAAAGGATCATACATGCCTCAATATGATTTTAAAAACATAGGAAAGGATCATACACGCCTCAATATGATTTTAAAAACATAGGAATATTGATCCATTCAATAATTTAGTTTCGTGCTTGAAAAACAAGGTAAGGGACGTCTTTACATACCTTGGCACGTCGACTCTAATTTCGCCGAAAATCTTCCTTTCGAGATTACTCCTTAAGGCTCCTTCCAAGTCCAATTTACAAAACCAAAAAGCAGCAACTTCACTTCACCAAAGTTCTGGAAAAATTGGGCTGCAACATGCCACAAAACCACACAAAGAAACAACAACACAATACTACAACATTCTCCGAGTTATATCCTCATAAACTTAAAGAAATCAAAAAGGGAATTACTTACCCTTTCTTGGAGATGTTATCAGCTAAAGTAGGAGTAAACTCCTACTGTATCCTCTGCCTAGAATTATCTAAAAAGCAGAAATACCACAATCAACCACAAGACAACAACAAGTCATGACTTCCTTCCAAGGTTCTATTTTCAAAGTTAAAAAGATACAAGAGTGAAGTTTCTTACCCGGTATGGGCCAACATAATGAGGACTGAGTACCCTTTTTCTAAACCTCATCACTCCCTTCATGGAAGATACCTTCAAAAACATCCAATCATCGACTTCAAACTCAATATCTCTCCTTTTCACATCCGCATAGGACTTTTGGTGAATCTGAGTTGTTTTTAACCTATCCTTTATAAGCTGAACTTTCTCCATAGCCTCATGGGTTTAATCAGGACCTATCATTGTAGCTTCACCGACTTCAAACCAACCAATAGGTGATCTGAATGTTGGAATGATAGTTGTTGTAATACGAAAACTCAATAAGAGGGAAATGATCATCCCAACTACCCTTGAAATCAATCACACATTCTCTCAACATATCCTCAACGGTCTGAATAGTTTTCTTTGCCTGACCATTTGTTGGCTGGTGAAACATTGTGCTAAGCTTTACCTGAGTACCAAGTCCCTTTTGAAACGATCTCTAAAACTGGGAGCTAAATTGAGTACCTCTATCTTATATGATGGACAATGGCACTCCAAGCAACCGAACTAACTCCCGAATGTATAATTTAGCATAACCGATAGGAAATGAGATGCTTTGGTCAACCTGTCCACAACCACCCCGATAGAATCATATTGTCGATGAGTACGAGGCAACCCTGTGATAAATTCCATATTGATATCCTCCCACTTCCAAGTAGGAATACTTATTTCTTGAAGCACAACTCCCGGTCTTTGATGCTCAACCTTCACTTGCTGAAAGTTTGGACACTTAGCCACAAACTTTGCTATGTCCTTCTTCATGCCATTCTACCAATAGACTTCCCATAGGTCATGTTACATCTTGGTGGCAACTGGACGTATAGAATATCTTGAACCATGAGCCTCGTGCAACATCCGATCCCTCAAATCATCAACATTCGGAACACACAAAAGACCCTGATATTAGAGCACACCATCTCCCCCTTTGGAGAAGACCTCTATCTTCTGATTCTGAATGGCTTCCTTCAACTTCACCAAGATAGTATCCTTGTCTCTTATAGCTTTTACGTCACTCACCAAGGATGATTCTGATACATTCTGAATAATACCACCATCGGTCGAGTAAACGAAACAAACTCCCAATCGTGCAAGCCGATGCATATCCTTCACCAACTCCTTTCTCCCCTCATCTACATGGGATACACTCTCCATAGAAAGCCTACTAAGAGCGTCCGCCACCACATTAGCCTTGCCATGATGGTAAAGGACACTCATATCATAATCTTTGAGTAACTCCAACCACCTCATTTGACGTAGATTCAGATCCTTCTGAGTAAGGACGTATTGTAGGTTTTTGTTGTCGGTAGACACATCTACATGTACCCCATACAAATAGTGCCTCCAAATCTTCAAGGAAAACACTACTACTTCTAATTCAAGATCATGAGTCGGGTAATTCTTCTCATGAACCTTCAGCTGTCTGGAAGCATATGCTATCACCTTACCATACTGCATCAATACACAACCAAGGCTGATCCTCAAAGTATCACAATATACTACAAACCTATTGGTACGCTTAAGTAGGGTCAATACAGGTGCTGAGGTTTGAGTCTTCAACTCTTGGACACTCCTCTCATAAGCCTCCGACAATTGGAACTTCACTTTCTTTTTGGTCAGCTTAGTCAACTGGGATGCAATGGATTAAAACCCCTCAACAGACCTTCGATAGTAACCAGCTAAACCCAAGAAACTCCTGATATCCAAAGGATTCACCAGTCTAGACCAATTCTTCACCACTTCTATCTTTTGAGAGTCTACATGTACACCCTTACTTTACACCACATGACCCAAAATTTTCACTGAATTCAACTGAAACTCGCATTAACTGAATTTAGCATACAACTGGTGATCCTTAAGAGTTTTTAGCACCACCCTCAAATGAGTAGTATGCTCCTTCTCGCTTCGAGAGTATATCAGGATGTCATTTGTGAACACAATAACGAACATATCAAAGAATGGCTTGAACACCTTGTTTATCAAATCCATAAAATCTGCAAGAGCATTCGTTAGTACTAATGACATAACTACAAACTCGTAATGACCATACCGAGTCCTGAAGGCTGTCTTCGCAATATCGCTATCCTGAACTCTGAGCTGATAGTATTCGAATTTGAGTTCTATCTTCAAAAAGCACTTAGCACCCTTAATTGGTCAAACAAATCATCAATCTCGGGGAAACGATACCTGTTCTATATGGTGACATTGTTTAGTTCTCGATTTATCGATGCACATAAAAAGAGAACCATCTTTCTTGCGGACAAAGAGGACTGGTGCACCCCATGGGTATTTGCTAGGTCTGATGAAACCCTTGTGTAAAAGGTCTTTCAATTGCTCCTTTAACTCCTTTAGCTCAACTAAAGCCATTCTATAAGGAGGAATAGATATTGGTTGCGTATCAGGAAGAAGGTAAATACCAAAATTTATCTCCCATTTGAGAGGGATTCCCCCTAGATCATCTAGGAACACTTCTGGATACTCACATACTATTAGAACTGACTAGATAGTCTGGGTCTAAGACGTAGAATCCTTAACCCTAAATAGAAGGTACACGCAACCCTTGGAAATCATCTTTCTAGCCTTAAGGTAGGAAATGAAACGGCCTACAGGCACAACTAAATTACCCTTCCACTCTAAGACTGGTTCACCTGAAAATGCGAACTCTACAACATGGGTTCTAAAATATACCGAGGAATAACATGAAAATAACCAATCCATGCCAAGGATAACATCAAATCATTCATGGCTAAATCTACTAAATCTGCTGAGGTGACATTCTAAAGAACTGTGATAGGGCAATTTTTATAACTCGTCTAGCTATGATTGAATCACCAACTAGAGTAGAGACTAAGAAGGGTTCTGATAAGATTTCAGGTTTGACTCTGAAACTACTAGCAACATAGGGTGTCACAAAGGATAAAGTAGCCCCTGGATCTAACAATGCATATACTTCAAAGTGGAATACTCGTTACATACCAGTGATTACATTTGGGGAGACCTCCTTCTCCTGACGGGATGCTAGGGACTAAAATCTGTTTTAGCTTTTTCAGCCACCCTTACTAGTGGATGCCCCTTGCTGAGCTGGGCATGCTGGTGGAGCTGCTAAATTAGAAGCTCAGCATTGGCCCCTATCATGACCCTGTCTGGCTGCTGGACAATTTCTAAGCATATGTTCGGGCTTCCCACACCCAAAGCAAGCACTTATACCCGTCAAACATTGACCTGTGTGTCTACAACCACACCTGCCACACTCAGGAGGACTGGTCTCTACGGGTCTGCTACTCTGGCCACTAGAGCCTGATGCTTGTCCCCTCTGATCACGCCTGGACCTAGATGACAAACTCATAGCTGAAGGCGCTGGGGCTGAAGATCTTTGGTGGGACTGTTGATGATGCCCACTCAATCTCTGCTGGGAGAATTTGAAACTATCAGTCCTGGCCCTCTTGGTCTCTCTCTCCTACTCACTCATCTGTACTGCCTCCATCGTCTTGGCCTATAGGACTATCTCAGCAAATTCAATGTCTTGAAGCAGCATCATGGTCTGAAAATCCATGAACAAGTAATCTACTATCCCATGCACAAATCTACTCACTCGAGCTCTCCAATCTGCCACCATATCAGGTGCATAATTGGATAGACGAGTGAACTCCAAGGAATACTCCTAAACTGCCATCTTTTCCTTGCTTTAGATTCACAAACTCGGCTGCTTTGATCTCCTTCATCTCCCAAGGGAAGAATCGATCTAGAAAAGCGGCATGAAACTTATCCCAACTGATAGGGCCTGCTCCAACTACCTTCTATACTTTCATTGCTTGAACCAAATATGTGCAACCCCTTTATTAGTATAAGGCTAAATTGGCACACTCCTCCCCAGTCACCCCCATAATCTGGGTGATCTTCAAAATATCCTCAATGAACTCATGTGGATCCTCATGCACCTTAGATCCAAGGAACTCCGGAGGGTTCATCCTTAGAAAATCCCTAAATCTTGCTGCCACTGCATTCCCGTTCTGATGGACATGCACTACCGCCTGCAGATTGACCTGGGTGGTCAAGGTCTAGGCTAACATATGAATGGATGCCCTGAACTCCGTGTGGGAACAGGCTCGAGTATATGCTCCTCGTGGGCTTGTGGGGCCTGCTAGTGCCCGTCTCTATTTCCATTCTCATGGCCATTGTCGTTTCCATTTCTCTTTCCATTAACTCTGTGGGAGGCATGATTCTGCAAATGCGTATAGAACTAGTTAGAAGGATAGAGAGACACTTCATCGCACGACATAGATTATGAAAAAAGGGAACATTTCCTAAACATCTCGTGGTCTCTTCATCTTAAGTGTGGCCCGCTTCACACCCATAAAAAAGACTCTACTTTACGCGGCTTTCGGACACCCTAGTACACTTCAAAACCTAATGCTATGATACCAACTTTGTCATGACTCGAACATAGGATCCGATCAAGACACAGAACAAAGAACCCCAAGAGGCTCAAGGTCGACCCTTGACATCAACATAAAATATAACTCTTTCAATAATACGGAAGGTCATCATGAATAACATAGCGGAAGTCTAAATAGAATATAACATCAGGAAACATACATATGTATAAAGATGAATACAAACTATGTTTGAAAAAGCCTATAATACTGATGTGTTGCTGGAACAAGACCCCAACTAACTCACTATATCTAAAAACTAAAAAGACAAAATACAACTGATAAGAAGGGCCCTCGCAAGATAAGGACTCACCAACTAATACTGAGAAGTGCTAACTCCGGAAGTCTAACTAGCGGCGGGACTGAGACTGGATATCGGAGCCCATTTCATTAAATGATACTACATAGAGTATGCAGTCAGTACGTGAAATGTACCAAGTATGTAAGGTAAGTAAAATTGCTAAGTAAGTAAAAATCATTAAACATGCATATTATAAAAATATCAAGATAAGATTCTGAGAGTAGGGCTTGCATGCTACTTTCTGAAATCATGATCTGAACATAAGTAAACATCATAACTGAAGCAAATGACCCAAAGATGAAAATTGATAAATCATAAGTAAAACTAAACAATGGGCCAAACCTGCTGAAACATAATATCATGACTGATGAATATACATAACTGATGTCATGAGAAACAATGCGAGACTTATCATATAATCAACATTATCAAGATAGAGCTTACGTGGTCCCGACTATCACTCTCAAGTAGGCAGAGTCGTCCAAAGCTTTGTCAGGGCTAAGGACGATACCATGATATCGATATCAAGCTCAAGGTCCTTGGGGGCAAGGGAAGCTCCAAGGGAGGTCCAAAAGTATATAAATAAACCTACGTTGGCACGTAGTTCTAAGGCATCGGGTTGACTGACCCTTAGCCTACTTGTTGCTAGACACTACTCCCAAAAACATGCATATGCTCTCCATCATTTTTTTCAACAAAGCTGACCGTCGTCTAGTGATAAAGATGAATAATAACGTACATGCATAATCTGAAATCATATCATAAGGAGCCTTGGCTCAAACCATAACACAAGCTGAAAATAATGGTAGTCTAGACTCCAAAACCATGTGGTAAGCTAATTCATGAAATCATAAAAAAACCTGATCATATGTGCTTGTCCAATACTTAACATGCTTGAAATCAACTTGATTCGCTTTGAAAACATGAACATAAAAATGCGAATTTCAAAATCATACTTTCTTCATAAACATATCATCATGCTTGTACACACCCTTCATAGATCTCAACTATCATGAACTTCCATGGATGGCATCATAGTTTAGAAAACTTGAAAACATAATTTATGATTTAAAACATTGTAAAATCTATCCGTTTATCATTTAAAATATGCTTAGACCATACCCATGATTGAAACTTAGGAAAATCATACATTTGGTAGAAACCCCGTATATTCATCAATTTGAACAACATGAATTGAGAAGGAATTGGGAATGGGTGTGGACTATTTCACCCAGTCTTAGCCTTATATATGAAGAGACCTAAATTCACCACTTCCTTGATCGCCCAAAGAGAATTGAGGAAGAACTTTGAAGAAACTATCCTTGATCACCTCTCAAACCTTTAATCTTGAATGCATGAATAAGGATAGGGTTAGAATGACTTAACCCTTCTTAAAACACTCCATTTTAAGCTTAAAATGACGTAGTTTAGGCCTTAAGAACTTAGGAATTATTGAAAAGTCCTTATTAAGTTCACAGGGAAAAACATACTACCAGTCCCAACGAGGGACTGGACGGATCGTTACCAGTCACCAATCGTTACCTTCACTGCCAAAACTCTGCTGAGGGTTACCACAAGGGACACCATGACTCATGGTGTACCCGATGAATCATCGGGATGACCTACCAACACTGCCAAAAACATTCAACCTTTAACCAACTGCTGACCACGACCCACTCGACGAATTATGGCATTGACCATGACTCGTTGTGACTAGTCGTTAGGTACACTATCGAAATTTCGTTCATCCTTCAACCTCCTTTGACCATGGGTGACCTAACGGATCATGGAGCTGACCATGAATCGAGGTCTCACTCGTGGTCACCCCAACTTGAAATTTTCAACCAAGTTCCAACCTCTCCCCATGAGTCACTTAACGAATCGTGGTGTTCCTGATGGGTCACTAGACGACTCATCCTATGACCTGGTGTAGAAAATTTTGTTTTCTCCGTTTCATCTCCCGGGTTTGATCTTAGGATTTTTGGGGTATTACAATGTCTAGGTACAACTTGAATAGCCTATTCATCAGATCCATAAGAGCTGTAGGAGCATTGGATAGTTGATAAGTTGGTAATTTAACAACTCATTATGCTCTTAGACATGAGTTTTTGGTTGGTTTTCAAGTCTTTCATGTGGATTTTTACTCTTTCTCCTTGATCATAGTAGGTATTTAACTTGAGTATAAAAAGAATGAAATTGAGCAAAAAGCATGAGAATGGAGACAAAGACCAGTGCTCTACCAGAGGACACTGGCAAAATGCTGGTGGACCGCAGATGCCTACTGTGTCGAGGGAGATTGGCTACCGGCCGACCGCAGATCAGCACTGATGAACCGTCAGTGTCAATGCTGATTTTCTATGGAACTCACTGTCCATCAGTTGTGACTGACTGGTGTCTCACAGTTGATGCCCTTCAGAAAAGGGAAAAATTGTCCATCTCAAAAAAAGAAAAACATTTTTGTACCCTACTTTTGTAGATCTCAAAAAAGATCTGAACATTCTATTCCAATTATTATTCTATTGGCATTGTATTGAATTAGAGAGGAGTAGAGAGAGAAGTACTTATCTTTTTCTTCTTTGAAAAGCTTTAAAACTCTATTGAAGATGAGAACCTTGTGCTTGTATTTTTCTTACGCATTTCATTGAATAGATATTGTATTATTATCGAATGCATTGTCTTTTTCTACTTACACAAGTAGCTAAATTTCTTATTAGGGGTGTGAATGATTGGAGTTGATTTGGATTAAGTTTTGTTCAATTGATCATAGATTTACTCAACTAGTATAATTCTAGTGTTTCATCTAAGTTTTAATCTAAATACTCATAGTTGTAAATGTGGGTTGAATTTACTTACTCTAATTTTGATTGAAACATGAATTTAAAGTATGCGTGATGAAACATTAGTGAGTAATTGGGTGTTGGTCATATGGGGTTGGGCTAGAAATAGCCAAAACCCATTTTCAAACACCCACTGAGAATCAATGCTAGAAATAGTTGATTCTTACCCAAGTTGATGTGGCTGTTGAGAAAAGGACTTTGGGGTTTGAGAAAACCCGAGGTATAAGACATCTAATTGGTTGAGAAACATAGGATGCCACCTCATCCACAACTAATTATACTATTGAGTAATGCTAGGAGCTGTTAATAATTCTAGTCCGTTGATGCCCTGATAATATCACACCCCTAGTAGTCTCTCCTTTGGTATTTTCTACACTTTGTCCCTGTTTTCATGAGAAATTTTTTTAATTCAATTGACAAGTTGTGATTTCCCCAATTTTTAATTTATTTTTTTTGAGAATTAATTCAAGTTACTTCAATTTGATAGACAAATCTTGCGTGATCAATTACAATTCCTTGTGGGATTCGACCCCGACACTCGTTGAGTATATTTGTTTTGCTAACGATCGTTTACTCTCTCTCATTAAAAGGAGTGAATTTAGATGTTACCATTTTTCCAAAAGACATAGCTACAAATTTTTAGTGACCATACCGAGTTTTGAAAGTTGTTTTCGTGATGTCACATTCTCTGACCCTAAACTGGTGATATACTAATCTGAGATCTCTCTTGGGGAAAAAACTAGCTCCATGAAGTTGATTGAACAAGTCATCAATCCTGGATAGAGGATACCTGTTCTTTACCTTGACTTTATTAAGCTGATGGTTGTCGATGCACATTCTGAGGGTATCATCTTTCTTTCGCCTGAATAGGACTGGGGCACCCCACGGGGAGATAGTGGGCCTGATGAATCCCTTATCTAGATGGTCTTTTTGCTATTCCTTTGACTCCTTAAGTTTAGCTAGAGCTATTCTGTAAGGAGGAATAGAGATGGTCCGGGTATCCGAAAGAAGATCTATCCTGAAGTCTATTTCCCGTTCGGGAGGGACCCCTAGGAGGTCTTCAGGAAACACATCAGGAAACTCATTCACTATAGGAACTAACTAGAGTTTCGGGGTCTCAGAACTAGAATCTTTTACCCTAACTATGTGGTAGGTGTACCCTTTTGCAATCATTTTTCAATCCTTAAGGTATTAAATGAAGCGACCCTTACGCACTGAAGTACTGCCCTTCTACTCTAAGACTGTTTCATTAGGAAACTAAAACCTAACAACCCTGTTCTGCAGTTTACTGAAGCATAACAAGAATACAACCAGTACATACCGAGGATAAGGTCAAAGTCGACCATGTCTAGCTCTACTAGACCGTACATACCGAGGATAAGGTCAAAGACGACCATGTCTAGCTCTACTAGACCGATGAAAGTGACTTTACTCAACATTGAGACTGGATAATTTATATATACTCGACTGGCTCTAATTGACTCACCAATCAGGATAGAGACTAAAAATGACTTAGAGAGAGTTTCTGGACTTATATCCAGCTTAACTGCAATATAAGGAGTCATGAAAGAAAGTGTTGCTTGTGGATTTAGCGAAGCATATACACCAAGGTGGAAAAGGCACAACATACCTGTAACCACATCCAGTGAGTTCTCTTGATCCTGCCTGAAAGATAGAGCGTAGAAATAATTTTGGTGATGACCACCACCAGTACCTGAACCAGTGCCCTATTGAGCTAGGTGACCTGTTGGTGCTGCAGACATAGAAGACCGGGCCTTTCCCCGTCCTGCTGACGCGCACTCTCTCAACCTATAACCCAACTGACCATAACCAAAACAACCCTCTTTTCCTAGATGGAACTCCCCAAGGTGATTCTTACCACACTTAGGATATATTAGAATCGTGTGGCTACTGGAGACATGGCTTTGAGACTAGGAGCCTGACGTCCCACCGCTCTTATACTTGCGGGGCCCAGAAGATAGAGCACTAGTTGAGGAAGATGCTGGAGGCCCCTGCAGCTGTTAGGGGCGATTACTATCACCTGACCTCTGTTGGGAGTACTCAAACTGATCGGTTCTAGCCCATTTGTTCTCCCTCTCTATGTCCTTCAACTTTTCTGCATCTATTTGCTGGGCATGAATGATGAGACTAGAGAGGTCTATATCCTTGATGAGCATAGCAGTCTTGCATTCTTTAAATACCAAGCCTGAGACTCCATTAACAAACTTGAGCATGCGATCCCTCAGCTCAATAACCATCTCTAGAGTATATCTCGACATCTAAGTGAATTTTAGTGCATACTCCTTTACTGTCGTGTTGTTCTGTCTCAAATTCATGAACTCATTCGACTTGGCTTCCCTCAATTTTCTAGGAAAGAATTTGTCCAAAAATGTTGTAATGAACTCGTCCCATTCAATCGAACCTGCTCCTTTCTGTCTTCCCTCCTTCCACTGCTTGTACCAAATCTTGGCCACCCCTTCCAACTGATAGGCAGCCAGATCAACACTCTCTATAGCATTGACTCCCATGATTTGGGTAATTTTCCGTATCTCATTCATGAACTCCTGCGGGTTCTCTTCTACCATAGACCCATGAAAAGCTAGGGGATTCATCCACAAAAGTCCCTGACCCTGGCCGCAACTACAGACCCATTTGTGTTCACTAGCACCACGACCTACTGGTTAACCTGATTAGTCGTCGCCTGTGCTAGCATCTGAATGGCGGACTAAAATTGTTCATGGGATACCAGGTCTTCTTGAGAAGCTACGAGAGCTGGTGGGTCTAACCGATTAACATTAATGGTCCCCCTTCCAATTCCTCTTCTACGAGGCATCATTATCTGAAAGGGTAGAACACAAGTTAGGAGGATGTATTAGAGTCTAAAAACCTACGCATAGTAATATTTATGAATAAAAGAGAATTTTCCTAAAAACGCCTCATAGCCTCCTCCTAATATGTGTGGCGCGCTACACACCCATGAAAAGGACTCTACTCGATGCTGCTCTCATACATCCTAGGACACTCTAACCTAATGCTTTGATACCAAGTTTTTCACGACCCGAGTCTACACCCTAGATGCGACATGGTACTTAGGACTACAAGTGACCCCAAGCTAACCCATGGCATAGAATACTACTAAAATTCTAAATAACTAAAAGAAATCTATAAATGGAGGCTTGAAAACAAAATTGAACAAAATACTTTTAAGAAAAACATTACATCTGATAACACACTTAATTACTAACTCTGTCTGAAAGCTGACTAAGAAAATGATTAGATGCTGGGACAAGTCCTGAGCAAACTATAAGGTATAAAACTAAAGTAACAAAATATAATATTTGGAAGTGAAACTTTGGCCCTCGACAAATGAGGACTCTCCATATAAGTCTGCTGAATATCGCCGCACAAGGACTACTAACAGTGTTGAGACTGAGAACCTGCACTTGTATCACAATATGATATAGAATAGAACGTATGCATCAGTACTTTGAATGTATTAAGTAAGTGAGATATGAAATAAACATAAAGATACTGAAAGCTATAAACTGTACTAACAGAACATGCAACAAATATACCAAAATTTCAAATACCGAGAGCATCTGAAAAGCTACAAACACTATACGTACTAATCAACATAAGGTCATAACATGTCTGAGTTGTTGAGTATTGAAATGAACTAGATACTAAGATTGCACTGGAATAAGTTGTACAGTACTAAACTATGGGAGAACTATAACCGACATGTAACCACATGAACTAGACGTGGAGTCGATGTATACCCCCCATTGGATAAGGCACACTATACCTTGCCAGTGTATAGTAGCTGAGCTAGGTGATCACTATCTAAAGCCCATTTAGGCTAATATCCTATGGTGGAAACATAGTTCTATGAACCTGGGTGCGCTAAACCCCGGCTCCGATCGATGTAAAGTTCTACTCCCACTGGAAATTCTAATTATGTCAAACTAGGCTGATAGCTCGAAACTGGTGTCCTAAGACTTGAGTCAGGACTACTTGTCTGGGAGTGTCCTGAGAGTCTAAGGACTAGAAAGTAACTATGTTCCAGAACTCGTCAGCTACCTTATCTGAAAGTGTCATAACGGTCTAAGGAACAACTAACATCTAATAACTAGTACTAGTAAGGTTACTGAGTTCCTCAAGACTAAGAGTAGTCAAACTAATCAACTGATATTTCTGTAGAACACTGGGTGTTGACTGACGCTGATATTGAGTAGCTCAGAGACTAACTTATAATAATGAATTTATACTAACACTGGTAATTTAAAAGGAAATATTCTGACAAACAATACTCATGTCTGAATTCTCAATTATGCAAGTCCCATTCAAATCATACCTATAGATTAGGGCTAAAATACATACTGTATGAAATGAGATACGGAGTATGAAATTGCAACTAGTAATAATCTTAGAAAAACATAAAGAACTCTAATAAGGAGGAGATTTATAATATGTTTGAAGAAAAACCCTAGTTTGATCTTTCACAGAGCTAGAACTATAAAGATTTCTGTAAAAAATTTGGGACACAAGGGTAAAAGAAATTCTTTATTTAAATCCCACATACCTGGAGTAGATATTTTCCCTAAGAAACTTCCTAGAAAACTTGAGAAGAATGGAAACCCTAGTCCTAATCTGGGAGAATTGTTTGAGTTCTTCAAAATTTTCTAAATGGTTATGGAAAGAATGAAGGAGAGGGTCAACTAATCCTCTAAAATCCCTCCTTAATAATCCTAATATGATATAGTTTAGGAGTTAGAATTATAGGGTTTTATAGAAATTCCCTTGAAATATTTAATAGAATTTCTGCCCGTAAGGACTTAATAGGTCACACAACGAGTCATTGGTCGAGACCACGACTCGCTGTGACTTGTTGTTGGTCTTGGGGATCAAAATTTCATTCGCTAGAACTTGGCAATGAGTAAGAATAATGCCCCATTAGGTAAACCAATGAGTCATTGGTTCAACTCATTGTCCCTGGAAAGAAATTCACTAATCCCTCCAAACGAGACATCTAACGACTCGTTAGATGTCACGATGACCCGTTGCCTCAACTCATTGTCGCTACTGGAAATTTTCCATCCGAGCATCCTTCCATGACAATGAATAATATGATAAGTTGTGAGGTGGCGCAACAACTCGTCCCCTAAATCGTTAAGTCCCCAGGAGGTCCCAACTTTTACCAACTGATGTCCACACAACGGGCCACTTAATGACTCATTGGGTCACCCAACGAGTCACTCCATGACTCATTTTGTGATCTAGTGCAGATTTTCCTACTCTCTTTATTTCAGTTCTTAGGTATGATCTTATGGACTTTTGGGGTGTTACACAACGTTGCGCCCTGACAGCAAAGTCGATGGTCATTAGCCTAGCGAAGGATCGTCAATAGTGGCATTATAGTCTGACCTTGGTGTCAGCTGAGTGATGGAGGACCTGACGGACCATCGAGGGAGTGACGACCCATCATTTTTACTTGATATCAAGGGCAAGTCCGGACCCTTTTCTAGTTGACGTTGATAGTAAGGGCGACGGACCGTCGGGATGCCCAGTAAACCAAATATACCCTATTTCTAGGGATGATTTTTTAATTTCCTAAGCTTTTAATCCCTAAGTAACATTGCTTTGGGCTTCTTAAAGATGCATTAAGAGGTTTAACCTAGCCAAAGTCCTCATTCTTCAAAAATAATAGTGAATTGAAGATCCTCTCTTAAGATCAAGGAAAGGGTTCTTCCTCAAATTCTCTTCTAATGTTCTTGCGTTTTCAAGGACATGTTTAGGAGTCAATCACCTAAGTATGTAGCCTAAGTATGTAGGGTCATGAATGGGGATTTTCAAACTCATGCCCAATTTCACAATCAGAATCATGACAAGACTCCAATCATGTTATGTGAAATTCTAGGTTTTACCAAATTCCATGAAATGTTTCATGCTATCTCTATAGGTTCAACTCTCTCATGTTTCAATTGATGATTTATGGTTAATTGGGAAGATTTGACTCTCGATTGATTTACTAATTCTCTCATGTTTCAATTGATGATTTATGGTTAATTAAAGATTTATTCTCGATTGGATTTACTAATTCATGATTTCACTTTATGAAGATTATGCCTCATTATGCACATTTAAGAATTCTGCTTACAGCCATGATTTAGAGTTTGACTAACTATCTAGTATGTATGAACATTTATGAAATCCAAATTCTTATGATCCATGATTTTGATGTTATGAAGCTTTATTCAAGAATGTGCGGTCACTATAATTCCAAGTTCAAGTATCAAGGCCAATTTTATGGAATCTTTCACAATATTTAGATGCCAAGTGATTATAATTTCATATTTCGGCTAGCCCATGCAAGTTCAAGTATGTTTTCACGATAATGATTATGAGTTATATGCACATTTTTTTAAAGCCATGTCGATCACCAAGTAGGCTAGGGGTTCAGAAAACTTAAGTCTTAGAACTACGCCACCATAGGTATATATTCATGCTTAAACCATGCGATCTCTAGTGATATCACGCCATAATTGTTCTTAGACTTGGCAAGCTTGGGGATGCATCGGCCCACTCGAGCGTGATAGTCAGTACAATGTAAGCTCTATCATGATTGTGTCGGTTAAGACAAGCCTCTCATTGTTCCTCATGTTTTAAAATACTCATGTTCATATCTTATGATGTTGTTCTTATAAAAGACATTGACCTATCAACAATAAGAGTTTTCATTATGTTCTCAATGGACATGCTATATTATTTGTATTTCAAAACCTTGAGTCATTATGTTCGTGACATGTTGAATATCTTATGATTAAGTAATATTTACAAATGTGGCTTTTAGCGTGTAGCACTACTCTGATCTATCTTATTTACATTTATGATTTCATACGATCATTTCACTAGCATGTTTACTTCTGCTATATTCGCTCATTTAGCATCGATTAACATATTTATGCTATATCATTTCATGATATAGGCTCAGAAACTAGTCTTAGTCTCGTTATTAGCTTTCGCTCCCGCTCGCCTAGCTTCTATCCTTTGTGAGTCCTCCGCCACCGGAGGACGTCGGTGATGGTTATGTCTCCCGGCCAAGTGTTTTTTGGTTTCACCTTAACAAGGTAAAGGAGGCACGTCCCATCGCCTATTAGATTTTTAGAGGCATTTTAGAAATAATGTATAGATGTTTTCAGTGATGCTGGTTCATGTTGAGATGCTACACAAACTTCATCTTACATCATGTTCATGTTTTCTTTATTTTCTCCATATGGTCTTATTTGTGCTATGTATATACCATTGGTTAGCTAGGACCCATTCGTGGTTCTAGGTCCTGTGGTCTCGATCTAGGTCTTAAATGTAATAATACCCCAAAAGTGCCTTAAGATTATACCTGACAAAAAATTTGAAGTTTGTCAAAACCGAGAAAATGTCATAGGACGGATGATGTAACGACTGTGGTTGGAAACCACGCCATTATTCACAATTGTGAGATAGACCTGACCTTGGCAGCTTGGGATGCTCACGGTGCTCCAAACGACTCATGGTGAGAAGTGACGACTCCATGGTCACCTCTGGGCCGTGGTTTGGGTTACCAAATTCTTCAAAGGGGTGTAACGGATGATACCACGACAAGTTGGAAGCAACCACGAGTTGTGGTGAGGCTCGTGGTAAGGGAAGTTCGAATTTTCAAGGAACCGACAACGATTGGATCTAACAACCCGTCATTTGAAGCAATGACTCATCCAATCGGTTGAGGGAAGAATCTAAATGCATTAATCAAGGCAAGGGATCCAACGACTCGATACCACGAGTCATGGTATCATGCAATGACTCATGTGATCGCCGTTGGTTCACCTGTGAGTCGTTTTTAAGGAATTTTCATTAAGGGTATTTTTGACCTTTCTATGCTCTAGTAGCCCTAAACTATGTCGTTTTTTATGTAATTTTCTCGAGCATTATAAGATAGGTTAAAACCCCACTATCCTCATCTCATTCCCATGTATGCAAGTTAGAACAATTTTTAGAGAGATCAAGATATTCCTCAAGCTCTTCCCATCAATTCTCGCTTTGCATTCAAGGAACATTGGAATCTGATCTTACACAAGTATGTAGGGTTATGGATGAGTTTTTTCGTTCACATCCATACCCATTCTTAATAATTTATGAAAATCTCATTAAAAATTCTACGGGGTTTTAATTCAATTTTTTTGTGGAAATCTAATGATTTGCTAATGGGTTTTTATGATTTTTGATTTACATCATATTTTATGGATTTTGATCATATTTTACAACTATTTTGGTTACAAAATTATTGATTTCAATTTCTACAAAATTTACACTAATTATGTAAGATCTATGATGAATTGATTTATGATCTACTCTTCAATTGTTGATATTTATAAACCCAAAGATGATTTATGATTTGAAATATGGATTTATTCAATTACCTATCATGATTGATTATTTACGAGTTATACACCTCGATCTACAAGTATGCATGAACCCTACGATTTATGAATTATGTTTGGCCGACTCACAAAGCCTTGTGTCATGGCTAGTTCATGTATATATAAGTATGTTTATGATTATCATGATTTAACTAGCCTATGATTTCATGCATATTATACTATGAGCACTATATATGTTAAGGTAGTATCAACACCGAGTGGCAGGCCCGGCCCTAGGTTCGCCCGATCTCATAAACTACGTGTCATTGGGTCAAGTATGTTGGGACCTCTTATGGACTCGCCCCCGGCCCAAACGACCCTTTTCATGGTGATATCACCTTCATGGTTCTACCTGGAAAGTGGCCAACGGCCTCCCGACTAGTTTTACAAGCCTGACTCATGTGTGCTCATATGTATTGTCGGTTAAGAGAATCTCCCACTGCTCTTTATGATTTATGCATGTTTATGATTATGTATTTTGGATCGTCATGTTAAATAAAGCTTTCTCTTATGATCATGAGCGCCGAATGTACTATGAATGTTTTAAAACCTCGGTAGACTTATGTTATGTTACGATATTTATGATATGAGCATGATGTCCTACTCTTAAGGATCATTATGGTTTTATATATTTTAAAATTTCGTTTTACTTACCTTGAATATTCAAGACATTCTACGTACTACCGCATACTTTCTATGCTATATTGTTTTATGATATAGGACTCACTCAGCTCATCCTCATCCTTAGACAATCTTAAGGTTACTATCAGCTTTATTAGTGAGTCCTCATGTTCCGAGGGCCACATGACTAGACGTTTATGTTGTTCTTTTGTTTCAATTTTTCCAGGTTAGTTGGGGATGTTGTCCCATCAATCCACTTTTCAAGATAAAAAGGCTTTCTGTGATCGTATGTAGTACTCAGCCTTTTACGTGTATGTCTAAACATTTCCGAATGTTATGGCATGCCATGTTATGTTTACGTTTCGCTATGTCTATGTTCATTCTTCCGTTTAAAGTGACCGGTTAGATGTATGCATATGCCATGGGTCGACTTGTGGCCTCTAGGGTTCCTTGTCCCCGTTACAATCCGGCCCACGTCGGTCATGACAACTCGAGTTGTGACAAACTTGGTATCGTAGCAAAGTTTTAGGTGCATCCTAGGTGTCTCAAAGCTTCATTAAGTAGATTCTTTCCATGGGCGGTAAGCACGCCACACTTATGGGGAAGAGGCTATGAGACATTTTAGGAAATTTCCATTTTTTCAGGATCTATATCATGTGATTTAAGTACATATCTCTATTCGTATACTCATTCTATACACGTGTGTAGGAAACATGTGCCACGCCGAGTCAATGAAAGAAGAAAATGACAATGGCAATGGACATGGTAATGGAAATAGTGATGAGCATCACCAGCTCCCCACGAACTCTGCCGATCCTCGCTTGAGCAAGGTGTTTTTTCTATACCGAGTTAAGGGCCACTTTAGATGTTGGCTCGCTATAATAACCAAGGTCAATTAGAGAGTTGTGGCTCATGTGAACCATAAGGGATTGTGGCAACAAGCAGAGTGCGTGACTCTCCCGGATGCAGAACTCCACCGAAGTTTCTTAAGTCAAAAGTAGATGAGGAACCACATTAATTCATAAAGAGAGATTCGTGACATCACCTAGATTAGGTGATTATGGAGAGGAGAGGCACCCAGCCTCCAATTAGCCGAAGGGGATTGCCTGGTATATGGTTCCAACCGTGGAAAGGAGAGCAGGGGAGTTGGTGAAGTTCCCATTGGTTGGGGATGAGTTTGTTACCACTTTCTTGGTAAGATTCTTTCCTCGAGGGTCAAGCCGAGGCAAAGGCGTACTCGAGTTCATCAATATGAAGCAAAACAACATGATTGTTGAAGAGTATGCTTTAGAGTTTTCCCCCATGTTGTCTAAGTATGCACCAAATATGGTGGCAGATCCGAGGGCTCATATATGCGTTTTTGAATGGGGTGACAGACCCGTGGCTAAGGAATGCAGACCGCTATGCTAATCAATGATATAGATATCTCCTAGCCTAATCATAAATGGCCAATAGATAGAGTACGTAAAATGAAGGAGAAGGAGAAAAAGGCCAAAAGGACTAGGACAAATGGAGCTTTGGGAATTTCCCCAAGAGAGGCCGAGGTGGACATCATCCTCGCCCCACCGTAGGTCATCACCTAAACTCATCATCAACTAGCATTTTATCCGCACCTCGAGGTGATCAAAGGAGTAGGGCGTTAGGCTCTAAGGGACAAAGGAGAACGACAAGAGAGATCACTCGTCCCGCTTTGTAGTGAAGTAGGAAAACTCACCTGTGAGAGTGTTTGGTTGGTTCATATATTTGCTTCTGGTTTGGGAAGCCCGAGCACTTGCACATGAATTATCCTTTTGTTAATCTGGATGATAGTAGAGGCCATACCATAGCCACCAATTTCAGTAGTTCAAGCAGTCCCATCTCAATAGGGCACCTTCTAGTGTGGGTGGTAGAGTGATAGAACAGTTCTACGCATTTATCTCCGACAGAGTGGGAGGTCTCACCCGACGTGGTTACTAGTATTTGATGAGTATTCCATCTTGATGTGCATGCATTGTTAGGTATAAGATCTACCTTATATTTGGTAACCTTTATGTTGTTGTTAGTTTTGAGTCGGGCCCCAAAATACAATCGTAATCCTTCCGAGTCTCTATTATGGTCGGTAAGTCGATCTTGTAGCTCGATGCGTATATAGAAATTTCCCCATTATGATTCTTTAGAGGGTGACCTCGCCTACTTAGTTGAGTTAGATATGGTTGATTTACATTATATTCGATATGGATCGATTATATGCTTTTTATGCTTACCTAAATATAGACCCATATATAGAGTTCTTATTTTCTAGTGAGCCAACTTAGAGCCGAAGGGTAGTTCAGATGTTCAGAGAGCCGTTTTTGTTTCCTAAACTCCTAAGGTCGTGAAGATTATTTCTATGGGTTTTGTGTACCATCTCGTTCGGGTCAAGGATGTTACGTTCGGACTCCCGACTTTTCAAACAGTCATGTTGTATGTGAGTATCCTGGAATTTTTCTATATGATCTACCTGCAGAGTCCATCCCGAGAGAGAGTTTGACTGTATTAATGTTATCCCCGATAATACAACCCATAAATCGGTTCCTCTTTAGCGAATGGATACACTTGAGCTAAAGGAGTTGATGAAGTAGCGCTGAAGGATCTCCTAGATAAGTGTTTCATCGTACCTATTAAGTCCCGATGGGGTGCCCCAGCTCCTTTGTACGTATAGATGGTTCTCGAGAATGTGCATTGACATCGAAATTGAACAAGGTCACTATTAAGAATAAGTATTCACTCCCAAGAATTGATGACCTATTTGACAAACTTTAGGGTGCTAAATTATTTTCACAAAGATAGACCTCGATTCGATTATCACTGTGAGTTAGAAAGACATTTCAAGACAAACAGACTCCTGTGATAGTCACTATGAGTTTGCAATTGTGTCTTTTAGACTCATGAATGCCCTTGTAGCTTTTATCGACTTGATGAACAAGGTGTTCAAGCAAAGATTTGTAAATGTATGTGATTGTCTTCATAGATAATAGTCTCATATACTTCTCTCTGTTGTAGGAGGAGCATTTCACTTACTTAAGGATTGTGTTGCGTACTCTCAAGGATCTCCAGCCTATTTGCTAAATTCATAATGTATGAGTCTTGGCTGAACTCATTAGCATTCTTTAGTCATGTAGTGCCTAGTGAGGGTGTTCAAATGGACTCTCAAAAGATAGAAGCGATGAATAATTGTCCTAGACCCGTCGCTCCCATAGAGACAGGCTTTTTGGGTTTAGCCGCTACTACAGAGGTTCATAGAAGGAGTTTCATCCATTGCAACACCGTTAACTAAGTTGACCCAAAAGAAGGCCACCTCAAAGTGGTCATATGCTTGTGAGAAGAGTTTTCGTGGAGTTAAATACTCGAATCAATTCAATCTTAATATTGACCATAACTGAGGGCACATATGGATTTGTTGTGTATTGTGATGCCTCTGTGGTCAGGTCTTTCGTGTTTTGATGAAACATGGTAATGGCCATTGCGTACCTCTAGACTTCTTAAGACTCATGAGAAGAATTATTCTATGCATGACCTAGAGTTTGTGGCGGTGGTGCTTGGTTTGAAGATTTGGATGCACTATTTGAATGGGGCATGTGGACGAAGTTCATGGACCACAAGTGCCTACAAAATGTGTTTACTCGTAAGGACTCCGAACTCTTGGCAAAGAAGATGGCCATAGCTTCTGGAAGGACTATGACACGAGTGTCCTTTATAATCCATACAAGGCCAATAGTGACACATGCTCTTTAGTAGGTCAGTCCATGAAGAGTGTGTCTCAATGTTATACCCCCGAAATCCCTAAGATCGCACTTAGAGTTGAACTGAGCAATAGGATTTTCTCGTACTGTGCCACAAAGTGAGTCAGTCCGTGAGCCGTCAGATGACGACGAGCCGTTAAGTGACCTGGCGGTGAGGAATTTGACTTAAGTTGGAAATTCAAGTTTTTGGGTCACCACGAACATGACCAGCCGTGGTCCACACCACGACTCGCTGAGCCGCCGGGTCAAGGTTGGATAAAGAAAGAGAATTTTGGCAAGAAGGGTAACGAGAGCTTAATTACGAGTCGTGGTCACCGCAATGACCCGTGATGTTTTGTGGTGGGTGAGACCCAAGAATGTTTTGGAAGTGTATTTTGACAACTTGTGGCCATGAGTCGTGCCATGACTACAAACTCGCCTACTCCCTCGTTAGACCGGCGCTATTTTTCTCGTGAGTTTAATAAGGGGCTTTTCCATAATTCCTATGATCCTAAGGCCTAAAACTACGTCACTTTAATATTTGAAAAAATGTTTTAAGAAGGGTGAGTTCATTTTAAGCCATTCCTAATTCTATGCATGCATGCTTAGAAATCTAGAGAGGTGATCAAGCTTAATTTCTTTTAAGTTCTTCCTCAATTATTCCTTGGGCAACTTAAAAGTTGTGAATCAAATTCTCTCATGTATGTAAGGTTATGAATGGGTGAAATTGTTCAAATTCATGCCCAAATCCCTCTCTATTTCAAGGCGAAAATCTACATGTTGATATTATGGGGTTTTAACCCAATGCCATGAATTTCCTACGCTTCTACCATGGGTATGATCTATGGATGTTTCTATTGTTGAATTATGATTCATGGGAAAGTTTTTACAATGTTTTTTAAATTATAAATCATGTTTTGTGTCTTATAAATTAGATGCCCATCCATGAAAGTTTATGGAAGTTGAGATCTATGATGTATGTTCAAGTATGATGAGATATTTGTGAGAAAAATATGTTTTCAAGTTACCCATATCTAGGACTATGTTTTCAAGTGAATCCAAGTGACAAATCATGCTGGTATTTGCAAGCCTTCCCATATGTTCAAGTATGAATTATGATTTAAATGAATTTAATCTTATCACATGGTCTTGGAGTCAAGACTTCCAATTATGTTCAAACAGGTATGGTTTGAGCCAAGGCTCT
The DNA here is from genome assembly GCA_018107945.1 of Datura stramonium. Classification (NCBI taxonomy): domain Eukaryota; kingdom Viridiplantae; phylum Streptophyta; class Magnoliopsida; order Solanales; family Solanaceae; genus Datura; species Datura stramonium. The sequence goes on from JACEIK010004894.1 coordinate 45,346, forward strand.
CATGTATGATTTCATATTTTATATGTACATGATTATTCATCTTCACACATGATGGTCACTTTCGTTGAAAAGCGATGGAGAACATATGTGATTTTGGAAGTAGTGTCTAGCACCGAGTAGGCTAAGGGTCTCACAACCCTATGCCTCGAACTATGATCCAACGTAGGTATGATTAGATTATTTGGGACCTCCAGTGAGCTTTTCCCGCACTGTAAAGCCTCATCTTGATATCGATATCATGGTAGCATCCTATCCATGGAAAGGCTTTGGACGGCTTGCCCACTTAAGTGTGATAGCTCTAACCACATAAGTTTCATTGTGGTAATATCAAGGCATGAAGAGTCTCCCCATTATTCTCATGATTTCTGCCATATATACATTAGTCTATGATGTATTATGTTTTCAGAAGGTTTGATCCAATTTTCGCTTTTTTTATTTATGACTTATCATATTTTAGCTTTAGGTCATTCGATTTAGTTATGATGTTCGCTATGTTCGATCATTTTTCGAAAATAGCATGCAAACCTTACTCTCAAAATTATTATCTTGATTATGTTGTATATTATGCATGATTATCGATTTTACTTAACTTGCATACTCGATACATTACGTATCGACCGCATACTCTATGTTATGTCGTTTGCGTGATACAGTTTCATTATTCGTGCTCGCCCGTCATTAGCCAGCTTTGGAGTTAGCATCCGCCTCAGCTTGGTGAGTCCGGCGTCCTAGCAGCCTCGCTTGGTGTGTCCTCATCTCCCCGTGAGACCATTCCTTATCAAACAGTCTTTGTACCGGCCGCTTTGTATTCTAAAGAGTTATTTGGGGTCTTATCTCATAAACTCATTAGAATTAGTATGTTTTCGTACATAGATTGTATTCGGCTTCAGATTTGTGTTTGTATTCTGATGTTATGTTATGTTCAGACTTCCGCTATGTTTATTTTGATAAATCTTCCGCTTTTATTGATTGAGTAAGAAGTATGTTAATGCCATGGGTCGACTTAGAGTCTCGTGACTTTGTCCCGTGTCTCAATCCTGTGCCTCTAATTGGGCCGTCGACTCATTTCGAAATTAGGAGAAAGGAGTTGGTGAATGTCACGACCAGAGTTTATAATTCTAGTCGTACACGTGGACAAGGAACCCCGAGAGGTTTCAGGTCGACCAATGGAATAATCATAGCATAAAACTTAACAATAGAAATAGCTAACAGAAACATAATAAAGCGGAAGCTAACTGTAAGAATAAAATTTAAAACTCAAAGACCATAATCTAACAAAACTCTAATACATAGACTGAATCTGTTTACACATGTCTGAAATCCTCCACTAAACTGATGAGTTGCTGGAACAGGTCCCCAGCTAACTCCTAAAGCCTAAAAAATTTGAAATATAACTGAAATAGGAAACATAGATCTCGTCCTCGAGAGATGAGGACTCACCACAATCAACTGAGATGGAAAAGGAGCGTGTCTAACCGCAGGGCTGAGTATGGACACCTGAATCTATATCATAAACGATATAGCACATAAAGTATGCGGTCAGTACGTGGAATGTACTGAGCATGCAAGAAACGTAAATAAACTAAAACATACAAGTATACGAGAAGGAAATAAACTGAGTACATCGACATATAACTGAAGTAGAATGCAACAACCCTTTCTGTGTTACATACACATATCGACATGAAACTTATATTTGGAACTCATATTCTGAAGCATCATCAAACTCATGCATAAGGATCATTTACTAAAAATATAATGAAAGGTGAAGCTGAAACTAATATCATACGATGTACTAGCTGTCTACTGATAACTAAGACTGCATTATGCTATATATGATTTAAACTGAAATCTGAACTATATATAACTGAGCCAAACTGGTAATATGAACTAAGGGAGTCATTCTTTGCTATGGAGAGTCTCTAACTGATTAAGGGAAACATTCTCAACTACTGAGAGTCCCTAACTAACTAAGGAAAACATTCTCAGCTATGGAGAGTCCCAACTGAACTAAGGGAAACATTCTCAACTATGGAGAGTCCCTGACTGTACTAGAATGTGAAGAATATTGATCTGGCGTTGTTCATCTGGTCTAAGCTACTACATCTAATCATACACATGAGCATTTACTGATTTTATCATACTGCATTCGTTTAGAATTGATTAAGGCTACTTTATACTAAAAAAATCCCCAAAAGTCTGAAGGATCATTCTCATGCTTATCATCATAATTCATATCATAATGCCAAATCATCTTTTAATCCACAAATTTTACATTCATGAAACATGTATAGGTTTAGATCATACTTTACACACATCCACAACATTCAAATCCCGAGTTCATAACATATGACGTATATCTTAGATTCAGGTAGGATCCACAAGTCAACTTCATACTTTAACACGTATACATTGATTCATATATTCTAGATTTACGGAAAACCCATATAATCAACTCATACCTTGAACATGTACAATGAGATCATGGTGGAAGCATATGAATATTTCATAAAAACCTCATTTCGAAATTTACTCTAAATACCAGGGAAAATTCGATAATCATGCCATTAACATAAGTTCAACTCATACCCAACATATTTACATTGTAATCATAGTGGAACATGCACATACTCCACATTGATCAAATCCCATAAATCCAAATCATGTTCCGACACATACAATACGACATATGAACTTGATTTGTGGAACCCATGTGATTTACGCATACTTTAACAAGGATATAACTTCATGATAAGAGCATATGATTTATTTATGAAATTCCATTTGAAATTCTAGATTATTTCATGGTGAAAATTCCTTATTCATTCTAATCCCACATCAAGTACATCATTCGAGATTTTGAAAGTAATTTTACTAGCATAAATGATTATTCAACATAATGGGTCTTAGGATTCCTAGGAGACATATGAGAATTTTCAACAAATCGAACCCTATATCATGCTTTCTAGAAAATCAAGGAAGTTGGATTTTAGTATCAAAATTTTGGGACACAAGGATGGAAGGAGGTCCTTGTTGAAGTCCCACATATCTTCTTCGAAGAAATCTCCACTTGAATTTAACCCTTGAAGCCCTTGAAGAACCCTAATGGAATCCTTACTCTTGAGAGAGGGGAAGAAGAGTGAAGGGAATATCTTGCGGGAATGAGAGGTTAGGCTAGAAAACCCCTAAAAACATCCCTTACAATGCTCAAAACGACTCCATTTAGGAATTGGGATCATAGGATTTTACCAAAATACCCTTGGAAATAAGCTTTAAAATCTGCCCGTCAATGACCATGACTCTCACCATGAGTGGTTGGTCCTCACCATGACTCGTGGTGACTATCCGTTGCCACTGGAGAATTGATTTCTCAGTTCCTGCTTCCTCAATCAACAACAAAAATGACAAGTCATTACCTCATCCAATGACTCGTCATAACTGCCCGTCGTCACCACTGATCCATCCTTCAGTTTCCCTACAACAGCCGACACGATGGGTCATTGCTCTTTCAAAGGACTCGTTGTCTCCGTCCGCCGTTGTTGACCCGGAACCCTGAACTCCATCTAATGACTCTTCATGATGACCTGTTATAGAAACCAACGAGTCCTCACCTGACTCATAACCTCTAAGAATTCTGGTCTACCTGCACACTACGGTTACAACTGATGAGTCCTTGTTTCCCACGACGACTCGTTGTATCCTCTCATGGTGTGAAATCCCCTTGCATTATTTCTGAAAACCCTTCCCAAAGCTACCTATAACGGGTCATTGGAGTTACCAACGACTCATTGGATGTGTCGTTCTGAGGCAATTCCTTCTGGATTTTCTGCTGAACTCCATCTAACGCCGGGGCTGATCTTAGGAACTTCCGAGGTATTACAATATCTCTCCCTTAGGATCATTCATCCCTGAATGTTTCCTAAACATACATAAAGGATAGAGACGAAACTGAAATCCAAAAATTGATCAATTACAGCTGAAACCAATGGAGTATCTGACTTTGGCTGATTTTACACATCTCAACTGAACATCTGAACCATACATGCATGCTAAGGCATAAGAGGGACTGAAAGACATGAAAATAACACAAAACTAGATAGAACACTGAGAAGGATTCTTTCCCTCTGACTGGCACTAAGCTGATACACACTGAGCCTTCACTCTCAAATCGCTTTCTGTTACAGGTTAGAATTCATAATATCTAGTCTAACTGAAAGTAAATAACTCATGAGCACGAAACTTTCATGACATCTATAACTGAGCACACATATGGGTTAACCGTATTCTACTAAGCTACTAAAGCAACTTTTAATGACTAAGCTCGACCTGATCATACTTGAAGACATGACTTAACACACATAACTGATTCATGACATGAAGATGAGCCTTAAGGATTTGTAGAGTAAGACTGGCATCGTTATCTGAAGCGGTTAGCTCGAAATTCTGGAAATCTGCACATAAGGATGGGTAAAACTTAGCTTCAACTGAAATACAAGAGAGGTTATCTAAACCTGAAGACATTGGCATACCGCAACTGTTAGGGTTTGAACTTCCCCCCACTATCATACTCAAGACTTGTCTTGTCTCACATACTTGCCATCTCCCCCTTAACTTAAAACCATCATTCTAAGGCTCCTGAATCCTTCTCAAGGTCGGGGCTAACTCAATAACTCTTAGTTTCTCTTTCACCTCTAACGTTCATTGCAAAACTTATCCTCGCCACTATTCAAATCACACATCGAAAATCTCTTCCCAAAAACATCATAAAGCTTCTTATTAAATATCGGGGTTCTGGGGCTAGCAACATGCAAAGAGTAACACAAAATTCACAACATACATGTGACTACTACTGACGACTTACCCTTATCCTGTTGTGCTGCTATGGAAAAGAAGCAGTTTTGACATTATCCACCACTTGCGCTAGATGATGCACCCTTTTGAAATGGACAGGCTATTGGAGCTACTGAAGAAGTGGTCGAGACTCTACTCTCGCATCGCTTAGCCGCTACGCAATCTCAATGCTTATGGCCCAACTTTCCGCACCAAAAAAAAAGCATTCGAGCCGTCCATGCGCTCTCTCAAATGGTGCTTTCCACAGTTAGTACACAACGGATGCATAATCTCCCTCACCCTGGGTTTGTACAGAGCACTGACTGTCAAAACTACTGGGGCTAATGACTTATGTTGTGAGTGTGAGCAGTGTCCACCACTCGTCCTCTACGGGGAAAACTCTGAATTTCCTACCCTGGCACTCTTGGCCTCTCTCTCTTTTTCTTTCACCTGCTTTAACTCTATTTTTTGAGTGAATATCACCAAACGTGAAAAGTCTATATCCTTGTGCAACATAGCAGTCCTGCATTCTCTGATCAAGGAGTCTAACACTCCGTTCACGAACCTGCTCACGCAATCCCTTTGGTCGGCTACCATCTCCGGTGCATACTTGGACAACTGGGTAAATTCCAAAGCATACTCCTAGATAGTCACTTTGTTCTCTCTTAAGTTGATGAATTATGCCTCCCTTTCCTCTCTCAACTCCATAGGGAAAAACCTGTCCAGGAATACAGTAGGAGGAATGGGTATGGAGAAGGCCACAAGGATGGCAACGGAAATGGTCAGCAGCAGACCCCACCAGTTCAAGAGCACCATGCACCAGAGCTGGCTGCCCATGCTGAGTTTCGTGCAGCTATTCAGATGCTCGTGCAGGCCTTGACCACTCAGGACAATCAGCAAGCAGTTGCGCATGTTATGCAAAATGGCAATGCAGCGGCGACTCAAGAAAGGGATTTCTTGAGAATGAACATGCTAGAGTTCCTCGGGTCAAAAGTAGACGAGGACCCGCATGAATTCATCGATGAAATTCTAAAGATCATCCAGGTCATGATGGTGACAAATGGGGAGTGCATTGATTTGGCCTCTTTCCAGTTAAAAGGGGTTGCACATATTTGGTTTAAACAGTGGAAAGATGGTAGGGCAGTAAGAGCAGGCCCTATCAGGTGGGAAGAGTTTCGTGTAGTTTTATTGGATCGGTTCTTTCCTCGTGCGATGAGGGAATTGAAGGCAGACGAGTTTGTAAATCTAAAGCAGGTTGACATGTCGATTCAGGAGTACGCTCTGGAGTTCACCCGCTTATCGAAGTATGCACCAAAGTTAGTGGCAGACAAGAGGGCTCTGGTGAGCCGATTTGTGCATAGAGTGGTGGACTACCTGGATGAGGACTATAGGATCGCCATGTTGCATTGAGACATAGACTTTCCCCGCATAGTGTTGCATGCCCAGAAGATGGAGATAGTGTAGTGGAGGTAGAGAGAGGCCAAGAGTCCAGGATAAACAATTTTGGGATTTCTCAGCCTAGATCTGAGGGTGGACAACGCTAGCAATATCATCACAGGTCTTATTCTCTGGCACCAGCATCAGCTAGTACACCATTTAGATCATGAGGGGATCAGAGGAGTAGGGATTCAGTTTTGAGGGGTCAGGGTAGCATACAGATAAACCGCACCGTCCCAGCCTGTGTTAGGTGTAGGAAGAATCACCCAGCGAGGTGCCTAGTCTGCTCAGACGCTTGTTTTGGGTGTGGCAAATCCGAAAACAGACTAAGGGATTGCCCTTCAGCCCGATCAGGGGGCGGCGAAGACTGTATACCAGTCGCTAGTTCAGCCGCTCCAGCAGCACGTCCTTCCTTGCAGGACGCTGTGACTAGTTCAGCTCGCGGTCAACGCCAGAACAAGTTTTATTCCCTTATGACCTGTCAGGAGCAAGAGACTTCACCGTATGTGGTTACGGGTATGTTGCGAGTGTTTCACCTTGATGATTATGCTTTGTTAGATCTAGGAGCTACCTTGTCTTTTGTGACACCTTATATTGCTAGTATCTTTGGAGTTACTCCCAAAATTCTGTCAGAACCATTCTCAGTCTCTACTCCCCTTGGTGATTCAGTTGTAGCTAGGAGGGTGTATAAAAGTTTCCCGTTCACAGTGTTGCATAAAGGTACCTCCGCAGACCTTGTAGAGTTACCTATGACTAACTTTGATACTATTCTCGGTATGGATTGGTTGTATGCATGTTATGCTTCTATTAATTGTAGAACCCATATGGTGGAGTTTCGCTTTCCTGGTGAGTCAGTCTTTGAGTGGAAGGGTAGTTCGACCGTGGCTGTAGTCGTTTTGTTTCTATCTTAAGGCCAGGTAGATGATTTCAAAGGGTTGTATGTACCATCAAGTTAGGGTTAAGTATGTCGAGTCTGAGACCTTGATTATTCAATCAGTTCTAGTTGTATGTGAGTATCCAGAAGTCTTTCCAAATGATTTACCAGGAATCCCTCACGAGCGGGAGATTGATTTTGGCATCGACCTTCTCCCCAACATGCAACCCATATCTATTCCTCCCTACATCCGAGCTAAAGGAGTTGAAATAGCAGTTGAGGGACCTTTTAGATAAAGGTTTCATTAGACCATGAAAGTCTCCATAGTGTGCACTAGTCTTGTTTGTCAAAAAGAAGGATGGTTCCTTTCGGATGTGCATTGACTATCGGCAATTTAACAAGGTTACTATCAAGAACAGGTATCCTCTGCCCAGGATTGATTATTTACTTGACCAGCTTCATTGTGCTAAGTGTTTCTCGAAGATAGATCTCAGATTTGGGTACCATCAGCTCAGAGTTCGGGAGAGCGATATCCCGAAAATAGCCTTCAGGATGCGGTATGGTTATTATGCATTTGTAGTTATGTATTTTGGACTAACGAATGCTCCTGTAACTTTTATTTACTTGATGAACAGGGTGTTCAAGCCATAATTGGATATGTTCATGATTGTGTTTATTGATGACATCCTGATATATTCTCAGAGTGAGGAGGAGCATGCCGCTCATTTGAGAGTAGTGCTTCAGATACTCAAGGATCTCCAATTATGTGCCAAATTCAGCAAGTATGAGTTTTGGTTGAACTCCATAGCATTTTTGGGCAATGTGGTATCAAGTTAGGGCATAAAGGTGGATTCGCAGAAAATAGAAGTAGTGAAGAATTTGCCCAGACTGGTGAATCCTTCGGATATTCGGATATTCGGAGCTTCTTAGGTTTAGCCAGCTACTATAGAAGATTTGTTGAAGGTTTCTTTTTTATTGCAGCACCCTTGACCAAATTGACCAAAAAGAAGGTGAAATTCCAATGGTCGGAGGCTTGTGTGAAGAGATTCCAAGAGTTGAAGACTCAACTTACTTCAGCACTGGTGTTAACTCTACAGAAGTTACCGATGGGTTCGTGGTATATTGTGATGCTTCAAGGATCGAACTTGGGTGTGTATTGATGCAGCACGGGAAGGTTATAGCATATTCCTCCAGACAGCTAAAGGTGCATGAGAAGAATTACCCAACCCATGATCTCGAATTTTACGCGGTGGTATTCTCATTGAAGATATGGCGACATTATTTGTACAGGATCCACGTTGATGTGTTTACGGGCCATAAGAGTTTACAATATGTGTTTACCCAGAAAGATCTCAATCTTCAACAAAGGAGGTGGTTGGAGCTACTCAAAGACTATGATATGAGTGTCCTTTACAATCCGAGTAAGGCCAATATAGTAGCAGATACACTTAGTAGAAAGTGTGGCTCATGTGGATAAGGGAAAGAAGGAGCTGGTGAATGATGTGCATCGACTCGCAAGGTTGAGAGTTAGGTTGGTTGACTCAACCGATGGAGGTGTTGTTATGCAGAATGGATTAGAATCATCATTGGTGACTGATGTAAAAGCTAGGCAAGATGAGGACGTGATTTTGGTAAATTTAAAGGAAGTCATTCAGAATCAGAAGGTAGAGGTCTTCTTCAAAGGGGGAGATGGTGTTCTTCGGTACCAGGGTCGCTTATGTGTTTCGAATGTAGATGATTTGAGGAGCCGGATGTTGCACGAGGCTCATGGATTTAGGTATTCTATCCATCCAGGTGCCACCAAGATGTACTGTGACTTACGGGAAGTCTATTGGTGGAATGACATGAAGAAGGACATAGCAAAATTTGTAGCTAAATGTCCAAATTATCAGCAAATAAAGGTTGAACACCAGAGACTGGGAGGTGTTCTCAAGGATATCAGTATCCCTACTTTGAAGTGGGAAGAAATTAATATGGACTTCATCACAGGTTTACCTCGCAATGGTCGACAATATGACTCCATTTGGGTGGTGGTAGACAGTTTGACCAAGGCTGCTCATTTTCTACTAGTCAAAACCACAGATTATTTAGAGGATTATGCCAAACTATATATCCGGGAGCTAGTTCGATTGCATGGAGTGCCCTTATCCATTATTTCAGACAGAGGTACCCAATTTACCTCTCAATTTTGGAAGTCTTTTCAGAAAGGACTCGATACTCAAGTTAAGCTCAACACTGTGTTTCCCACAAAACAGACTCTCGAGGACATGTTGAGAGCATTTGTGATTGACTCCAAGGGTAGTTGGGATGATCATTTGCCTCTTATCGAGTTTGTATGCAATAACAGCTATCATTCCAGTATCCAGATGGCACTGTTAGAGGCTCTCTATGGGCGGAGATGTAGGTATCCCATTGGTTGGATCAAAGTTGGTCAAGGTGATGATAAGGTCAAATTCGGTTCATGAGGCTATGGAGAGGTTCAGCTCATACGGGATAGGTTGAAAATAGCTCAAAGTAGCCGAAAGTCCTATGTCGATGTGAGAAGGAGAGAATTAGAATCGAGGTTGATGATTGGGTGTTTTTGAAGGTATCTCCCATGAAGGGAGTGATGCGGTTTGGAAAGAAAGGAAAACTCAGCCCTCGTTATGTTGGCCCCTACCGGATTGTAAAATGGGTTGGCAAGGTGGAATATGAATTGGAGTTTCCCTCAGAATTATCTTTCATGCATCGTGTTTTCCATGTATCACTCTTAAAGAAGTGTTTGGGTGATCCAACTCTAGTAGTTCCGGTGGACGGTATTGGAGTGAAAGACAGCCTTAGTTATGAGGAGGTTCCAGTGGAGATACTGGATCGTCAGGTTCAAAAGCTAAGAAACAAGGAAGTGCCTTTAGTTAAAGTGTTATGGAGGAATCATCATGTTGAAGGAACTAAGTGGAACGGCGAAGCGGACATAATGGCTAGATACCCAAATTTTTCTCTACCGGCTTAGTTCCTTGAGGTACTAGTTCTTGCACTAAAACCTTATTTAGTTTTCATGTTCAGTACATGTATCCAAGTTTTTCTATGTATGTGGATATGTATATGAATCATGGATTCGTATCAGCTATGTAGTTCAAATCGAAGATAGTCATTCCATCAGTTTCGGTTTAAATGATCTGTATTTGACTGCAATGATTGCGTTTCTTTGTCTTCTATATGTTTTTCAATATTCGAGGACGAATGTTCCAAAGGGGGAGATATTGTTATATCATGGAAGCCTAAAGCTTAGACATGGAAGCCGTGGCTAAGGGATTTAAAAAGGGAAAATGTGAGACAGATCTCCTAACGGATGGGCTCCAAGAATCGTGGTCAGTCACCACGATTCGTTGGGTGGCTCGTGGTCATCAGGACGATAATGATCTAGGGTTGAGGCAGTGGAAGCGAAGAATGGTGACCACAAGTTATGGTCACCAGTAACGACTCATGGGATGGCCCGTTACAAGTTCCAGATGAAATTTTGCAGTGTACCCAACTACCAAAGTGACGAATCGTGCAAGGTGGAAATGGCTTTTTAGGTCCCTCGTGGAGAGTTACGAGCAGTTATTTTCTGCTACGTTTTTAAGGGTATTTTCGTCATTCCTATGCTGTAATGTCCTAAACTACATCATTTTATGTTATTTTTCTGAAGTGTATTAAGATAGGTTAAGCCCTTCTAACCTATTCAAAACCCATGCATGCAAGAGTGATAGTCTAGAGAGGTGACCAAGGCAAACCCATCAAGATTATCTTCAATTTCTTCTTGTGTATTCAAGGGAGTGTAAGAATCATCCATAAGCAGGTATGTAAGGTTATGAATGGGTTTTTTCATTCACATCAATGCCAATTTCTCCAAATTCATGAAGTTTTGTTTAAAAATCTTATGGGGTTTTATCTTAAATCTTGTGGAATTCTAATGATCTATCCATGGGTTAATACTTTTCATGATTTACATTATATTTTATGAATCATGATTAGATTTTACAACTAATTCAATTATAAATTTATTGATTTTAATTTTAATAAATTATGCCTAAATATGTATGTTCTATGATGAATTCAGTTATGATCTTTACCTTTATTGTTGATATTCATAAACCCATCATTATTTATGAGTCATAATATAGATTTCTTCAAATTCCCGTTATGAATTTTTGATTTAAAAAGCCTATACGTGATTTACAAGTATGCATAAACCTCATGATTTACTAATTATATTTTTGGCCGACTCATAGGCCTTATTCTTATGGCTAGTTCACATACTTATAAGTTTGCTTATGGTTATCAAGATTTAACTGGCCCATGAATCTTCTTCATTATACTATGAGCACTATATATATTTTGGGAGTAGTATTTAACACTGAGTAGGTTCGGTGCCCAGGTTTTGCCCCGAATATCAAAACTATGTACCACCATAGTGTAGGATGGGACCTCCCTTGAGACTGTCCCCTTTACCCAAATGGTCTCTTTCATGTGTGATATCACACTCTTCATGGTTCTACCCTTGGCAACGCACAAACAACCTCCCGACTAGGGATTTACAGGTCGGGCTCCATGTGTGCTCATATGGGGTATGTTGGTTATAAGAATCCCCCATTGTTCCACATGTTTTATGCATTATTATATTTATGTTAATTTAGCTGAAGTGGTGATTTAATAAGCGTCCCTTATGACTATGGTGTTGAATGGATTACAAATGATTTTAAAACCTTGAGCCTTATGTTACCGCATGATATTTATGTTATGAACAAGTAGTCCCATTCTTATGATCTATTATGAATTTTTATGTATCTATAAATGTCTGTTTTACTTACCTTGCATACTTGGTACATTCCATGTACTGATGGCATACTCTATGTTGTATCATTTCATGATACAGGCCCCGATCTTCAGACCTAGCACCATTAGTAGTTCATCTCAGAGTTTAGCATCCAGCTCTTGGGTGAGTCCTCATCCTTCGAGGACCAGTTTAATTTCAGTTATCTTTTCATGTTCAGTTTTTTAGACTTGTCGAGTTAGTTGGGGTATTGTCCCATCAATCCATCAGATATGTTAGAGGCTTTCAAACTATATGTAATATTCTACTATTTTTTATGTAGTACGTTCCTATTATCTTGTTATGTTATGTTTATGTTTCCGCTTTGCCGTAATGCTATGTAATCCGCTTAATTTTTATTGAGTTAGATGTATGTATAAGCCAAGGGTCGACTTGGAGTCTCTCGGGGCTCCTTGTCCCGTGTCTCGATCTAGGCCTCCGCCCGGGTCGTGACATTTACGAAATTCCATTGGAAATTCTAGACTGGTTCATCGTGAAAATACCTTATTCATGCTAATCCCACATCAAGTACATCATTCGATATTTTGGAAGTAATTTTACAAGTATACATGTCTATTCAACATAATGGGTCTTATGATTCATAGGAGACATGTGAGAATTATCCACAAATCGAACACTAGATCATGCTTTCTAGAAAATCAAAGAAATTGGACTTTAGAATCAAAATTTTGGGACACAAGGATGGAAGGAGATCGTTGCTGAAGTACCACATACCTGCTTTGAAGAAATCCCCACTTAAATTTAACCCTTGAAGCCCTTGAAGAACCCTAATTGAATACTTAGTCTTGAGAGAGGAGGAAGAAGAGTGAAGTGAATATCTTGAGGGAATGAGAGTTTAGGCTAGAAAACCCCAAAAAATGTCCCTTAAAATTCTCAAAACGATGCCATTTAGGAACTAGGAGCATATGATTTTACAAAAATACCCCTGTAAATAAGCTTTAAAATCTGCCCGTCAATGACCACGACTCTCACCATGAGTCGTTGGTCCTCACCACGACTCGTGGTGACCATCCGTTGCCACAGGAGAAGTGATTTCTCAGTTTTTTCTTCCTCAATCAACGAACAATAGGACGAGTCGTTACTTCATCCGATGACTTGTTATAACCTCCCGTCATAACCATTGGTCTATCCTTCAATTTCCTTCCAATGACAGACACGAAGGGTCATTCTCCTTCTAATGGATCTTTGTCTCTGTCCGTCATTACTGACCCGGAACCCTGAACACCAACTAACGACTCTTCATGACGACCTGTTACAACAACCAACAAGTTGTCACCTCTAATAAGTCTTGTCTGCCTGCTCACCACAGTTACAACTAATGAGTCGTTGTTTCCCATAATGACTCATGCTATCCTCTCATGGTGTGAAATCCCCTTGCATTATTTCTGAAAACACTTCCCACGGCACCCTCTAACGGATTGTTGGAGCGACCAATGACTCATTGGATGAGTCGTTCTGAGGCAATTCCTGCTGGTTTCTGCTAAACTCCATCTAACTCCAGGGTCTGATCTTAGGAACTTCTGGGTGTTAAAGTGATGGATTTCCATAGGCTTGCTCGTCTAGGGATTCCCCTTACGGATTCGACAGATGGTGCTTTTATTATTAAAAATAGCTTGGAATCATTATTAGTGATGGAGGTTAAATCAAGGATAGATGAGGATCCTATCCAAGTGAAGCTAAAGGGAGTTATTTGGAATCAAAATATAGAGGTCTTCTCCCAAGGGGGAGATGGTGTACTCCGATATCAAGGTTGATTATGTATTCCAACTATAGATGACTTGAGAGAGAAAATGCTAAGTGAGGATCATGGCTCTAGATATTCTATCCATCTGAGTGCCACCAAGATGTACCGTGATCTACGAGAAGTCTATTGGTGGAATGGTACGAACAAGGGCAGAGCAGAGTTTTTTTCTCAGTGCCTGAATTGCCAAAAGTGAAGGTTGAGCATCAGAGACCTAGAGGTATGCTTCAGTACATCAACATTCCTACTTGGAAGTGGGAAGATATCAATATTGACTTCATTACTGGATTTTCTCATACACATCAACAGTATGCCTCCATATGGGTGATTGTAGACAGGTTGCAAATCAGCCCATTTCCTGTCGGTCAAAACTTCGAATTCAGCCAAGGATTATTCTAGGGTTTAAATTTAGGAGTTGGTTCAGTTGCATGGAGTCCCATTTTCCATCATCTAGGATGGAGGCACTCAGTTCACCTCTTAGTTTTAGAGGTCATTTCAAAAGGGACTCGGTACTCAGGTGAAGCTTAGCACAGGCTTTCACCTGCAGACAGATGGTTGGGCCGAGCGGACCATTGAGACTCTTGAGGAAATATTGAGATCTTTGTTTGATTGATTTCAAGGGTAATTTGGATGATCACTTTCCTCTCAATTAGTTTGCCTATAATAACAGTTATCACTCCAGCATTCAGATGGCTCTGTTTGAGGCTCTCTATAGACGGAGGTGTAGATCACCTATTGGATTTCAAGGTAGGTAAGGATACATTGATAGGGTCGGATTCAGTTCATGAGGTTATGGAGAAAGTTCAACTCATTAGAGAAAGGCTAAAAAAAACACAGAGTCATCAGAAATGCTAAGCGGATGTTAGGAGGAAAGAGATTGAGTTTGAAGTTGATGTTTGGGTGTTCCTAAAGGTGTCTCCCATGAAGGGATTCATGAGGTTCGGTAAGAAAGGAAGCTTATTCCCCAATATTTTGGTACTTATAGGATTTTGAGGCGAGTTGGCAAGGTGGCATATGAGTTGGATCTACTAGTGGAGTTAGCTTCGGTGCATCCGGTTCTCTATGTATCTCTGTTGAAAAAGTGCATTGGCGATCTAACTTTAGTGTTTGTAATAGAAAGCATTGGTGTAAAGGATAACCTTACTTATGAGGAGGTTCCAGTTGAGATCTTCAATCATTAGGTTCGGAAGCTGAGGAAAAAGAAAATAGCTTTCGTGAATGTTTTGTGGAGAAATCAGCTTGTTAAGGGAGCTACGTGGGAAGCCGAAGCAGATATGATGGCTAGATACCCGCATTTTTTCCCTTTCGACTCAATTCAAACATGAGGTACTAGTTTCCTCCTTGGTACCCTATTCAGTTTCATGTGAAGATCATGTCTCTAAGTTTCTTTCATGTCATAGCATGCATGTATGTTTCAAAAATTCAGTTCAGTTATGTATTTCAGTATGGAATCAGTCACTCTGTTAGTTTTCTGTTATGATTGTTCAGTTTTGGGATTGCAGTTCCTTCCCTAGCACTCCAGTAAGCTTGAGTCAACATTCAAGGATGAATGTTCCCAATGGGCAGATATTGTAACACCTCGAGCCTCGAAATGAATCCTTGAAGGAAAAAGAACTGAAGTTGCAGGTCTAGTGCAGGTGTGATGGTTGGACTAACGGCTCATCAGGTGGGTGATGGATTGTCACCTGCGGCGGCGTGCCCTGACGGTAAGGTCGAAAGTCGTCAGCGTAGCAACGAACCGTCAGTAGTGGCATCATAGTCAAGCATTGGTGTCCCCTGAGTGACGGAGGATCTGACGGACTGCTGAGGGAGTGATGGCCTCTTATTTCTATCATCACCAAAGGCAAGTCGGGATCATTTTCTTGTTGAGGTTGATGGTATGGATGACGGACCATCGGGCAAGTGATAGCCCGCCATAGCCACCGTCGCGATGCCCAGTTATCTAAATTCAGCCCAATTTCCAATGATCATTTTGTAATTTTCTAAGCTTTTAATCCCTAAGTCACATCATTTTGGGCTTCTTAAAGAGTTCATTATGAAGTTTAACCTAGTAGAAGGCCTCATTTTTTCAAAACAATAGTGAATTCCTCTCTCAAGATCAAGGCTAGGGTTCTTCCTCAAATTTTCTTCCAATCTTCTTAGGTTTTCAAGGACAAGTTTAGGAGTCAATCACCCAGGTATGTAGGTTCATGAATGGGGAATTCTTCCATTCTCATTTCCAATTTCATCCCTAAACTATGATTTTCAGACTCCAATCATGTAATGTTGAAATTTTAGGGTTTTACCCAATTTCGTGCTATCTCTATGGGTTCAACTCTCATGTGTATTCATTATGTTCTCAAGTACGACATGTTATATGATTTCTATTTCTAAATCTTGGGTGATTATGTTCAGATTACAATGAATAGCTTATGATTATGTATAGTTCAGAAATGTGGCTTTTAGCATGTTTCCTTACTTTCATGATCTATCTTGATTTATATTTATGATTTTATACGATCGTCTTATTATCATATTTTACTTGCTCTACGTACTCAGTACATTCCAAGTACTGGTCATATACTCTTTGCTATATCATTTCATGATATAGGTTCGGGAAACCAGTCTTAGTCTCGTCATCAGCTCACTCCCGGTCAGTCCGATTCTATCCCGCTTTGGTGAGTCCTCATGATCCGAGGATGTCAGTTTTGGTTATATCTCCTTGTCATGCCTTTTGGTTTCAGCATTTAACGAGCTTGTTGGGGGCATTGTCTCATCAACTCATCAGAATTTTACAGGCTTTTTAGAAAATATGTATAGATATTTTCAGTTTTGTTGGTTCAGGTTACTTATATACTGAGATGCTATGCGGACTTTCGCTTATGTCATGATCATGTTTTTCTTTCTAGTTAATTATTCTCTTAAGCCATGCTATGTATATGTCATGGATTAGATAGGAATCATTCCTGATTCTAGGTCCCGTGTCTTGGTCCGAGATCTCAGCTCGGGTTGTGACATTCTTTGATCTTGGATAATGGTGCTTCATAACAAATGACTTTAACAAAGAATTCTTTTCAGACTTCAAACAAAAAAAATTGATCTTCCAAATTCACAATAGGTCAGTGTCACTCACTATGGTTTTGTGTTGCTTTTCCCTAACCTCATGATACATCATGTTCTTTATGTGCTTTCTTTTAATTTCAATCTTCTATCTGTTCGTAAGCTGTCTAAACAACCTAATCAATTCATCTGTTTCACTTTTATTTCTTGTTTTCTATTACAGGGCACTTAAATGAGAAGCCCTCTGTAATTTGGTAAATAAAAGGGAGGTCTCTATATCCTGCAACCAAGGCATTCTTCTGTCATTGCCAACATTTCCTTCAATTCTAGAGTTTCAGTTTCCCAGAAGGATTATATTCCTATGGCAAATTCTAGTTTTAGTTCTAGAGTTTTTGTTTATAACAATGATTATGTTTGTTTTTGTATTTCCAGTTTTAGTTTTTCTGTTTCCGATGTAAAAGACAAGTTATGGCACTATAGATTAGGCCATATGCCTTAGAACAATATGAAGAAAATTGCTTGCATTCTTGTCTTCTACTTTAAATTTTTTAGTACTTTGCAGTGTTTTTCCAATGGCTAGGTAATCAAACTCCCTTTCTCTGCAAGTTCTATCACTACCAAGAATAATTTTAAACTAATCCTTGTTGAAACTTGGGATCCTTACAAGGATGCTACACATAATGATTTTAAATATTTTCTCACCGTAGTGGATGATCACAGTTAGAGGGACTCGGACCTTTCTTCTCAGCACTAAATCTAATGCTCTTACAGTTCTTAGATCCTTTTTAGCAATGGTAGAAAGACAATTCAAGACCAAGGATAAAATTATAAGATCAGATAATGCCTCTGAGTTAAGAAGTGAAACCACTCAGTCAAACTTCTCTCATTCTTGAGGTATCACTCATCAAACAACTTATGTAGCTTCTCCACAACACCATTTTGTTGTGGAGAGAAAGTATAAATATTTGTAAGAACTCCTAAAGTGATGCTCTTTCAATCACATTTGCCTATCTCTTATTGGGGAGATTATCTCTTAACATCCACTTATCTTGTAAATAAATTTCCATCTAAAGTGTTAAAATTTAAGACACCCTGTGAGATCCTTTTTCATTCAAAACCAAATTATTCAAATTTGAGATGTTTTAGTTGTCTAAATTTTGTGTCAACATTTTCAAATCACAGAATCAAATTTCAACCTAGAGTTTTGCCTTGTGTTTTTTTGTTATACTCATGGAAAAAAGGTTTACAAGGTTTGTAACGTCAAAACTCTTAAAACTTTCATTTCAAGAGATGTATTTTTTCATGAAGAAAATTTTCCTTCTGACTCTACGGAAGGAAAATTTCCCACAGATTCATTTTTGCCCACAGCTCCAACATGTCCTAATTTTCTTTCTAATGTATTTTTTCTAATCGGTCACCTTTAGTTCCACCTACAAGTGATTATGCTGAAACATCTACCCAGATTCTCTTATCCCAGATATTGTCCTTTATCCTATTTTTTTCTTCATCTCATGAACCACATCATTCTTCATCATTTGTCTCTACCTCTGAACCTATATGGAAGAATTTATAAAAAGATTATCTAGACCACCTATGGCTCCTTATTATCTAAAATATTGTATTTGCAATAGCATTCAACTCATAGATGTGAGCAATTCCTTCTTTCTCTTTATTATCACTCCTCCTAGTGTTTTCTTTACTACTTTGTCCTCATCTAACCAGCACCTACTGAAATCATAGTCTAATGCTTAAGAACCTATTCGTTTTAATCAGACTACTCATCACTTAGGATGGCAAGAGGAAATGACAAAGGAAATTGAAGCACTTGAACTAAATGACACTTGGGACATAGTATAATTGCCCCCGGCTGGAAAGAATTGCCATGCTAGTGGGTCTATAAGGTGAATCATCTCTCTAATGGCAATATAGAGAGATTAAAAGCTAGATTGGTGTTTTCACAAAGAGAATGAAAAAGAATATCATAAAATGTATTATCTCTCTCACTCTCTGCAATGTTGTCTCTATTGTACTCTCTCTATTCACTAATATGTTCTCTATCATGTTATGTAAAATTGCGGTGAAAATTAGCATAAATTCAATGCAAAGCTATCTACAAATATTCTTTAAAGCTTCTTAGGTACGTCTATGCCTTTTTGGACGATTTTTCCCTTCAATAGTGACTTGGGTTACTTGCCAATTTGCAGCTCGCAGATGCCTCTCCAGGCCCAGGTAGTGTTCCTTATGGCTCTTTTGCATTGACATTTGCAGTCCACAGACACTAATATGCGGCACACGTGTCTTGTTCTAGAAAATCTCCAGATCTTCCTATAGGGCACCTGCTAAACGCCGTCTGGACTATGTCACTGGACCCCGAGCCTTGGCTCGACTGTGGGTCATAATGTAACTACTATAACTGGATCCTGAGCATTGGCTCGACTATGGATCGTAATGTAACTGTTGTAAATGGATACGACCCTCACGACCTCTATCTGTTGTACCTCAATACGGCCCTCACGGCCTCAATTAGATGGAACTTAGTACGACCCTCACGTCCTCAATCTGGTGGAACTCAATACGGCCCTCACTGCCTCAATCTGGTGGAACTCAGTACGGCCCTCACGGCCTCAATCTGATGGAACTCAAAATGGACCTCACAACCTCAATATGGTCCTTTCGAACATCATACTTTCCCTAGAAGAATGGTCCTATAGGAAATAACATCTAACAACCCAACCATCATAAGGAAAAACCAATCTAGCTAAGGTTAACTCTGACGAGGGTTACTATGTCATCGTTGTTATCTCAATTCTATTTGTAGTAGTTGACCGCAATAGGTGTATTATGGAGTACTATAGATATATAGGTCGTACTAACTTTACGAGGCACGTAACTTGTCAAATAGGATAGCCTTACATACATCGAATGTCGACTTTCGTCTAACTGGCGAGTTTAAACTCATAAATGATTGTTCACCCAACTGCAATAGTTATACAAAGAGAATACGGATAATTTCAATACTAAACTCGGCAAATAACGATAACTTTCAATAATAATATTGACTATTATTTGTCACGCCCCGCCTTGGGGGGTA